>CM032229.1:19162500-19300000 GCA_019009955.1 Riptortus pedestris
ATATATACCAAGTAGAATTAGCTCTCTCTCGTCGGGAAAATAATCGCAAGCTCTGAACCGGTTCACGGGCTTCTGGAAAATCAGTTAAAGTCAGCTTTCACTGCGCAGAGTGAATGGATTTCAACGGGTAGCAAAGGAAAGCGTTGTATGGGAGACCAGGAGGAACGACGAGAAGCTTTAAGCCCAGACAGAGGTTCCTGGATGACTTAAGAAACGACTTGCGGAGAACGGGGGACAAGAATTGGAGGATCCACAGTGGAAAGGTTTTACGATACACTATACCGTCTGCTTCTAATTGAACAATAAACTCTGAGAAGTTACCTACCTACATTCACACATGCATTCATACATGAATCATAAATTTACTTCACTGAAGTATTCTTTAACTCCAGTTACGGGTTTCTGCTCCAGAGGTCTCTTCGTCACACTTAGAAACACAAGTTTTCGTTAGCTCTTCGGCAACATTCTTCAGGCTACAAAGTGACGCTACTGTTGATCTGATCAGGTCGCAGTTTAGGGACTATGTATATTACGGTAGCGGCGATGTATAGCCTGAAGAAGGTAGCCGAACTGCTACCGAACATTTCCGGCTCATAGTGTAACGAAGAGACACCAGGAACAGAAAGCCTGAGTGGAGTAGTAGATCATCTATTTTCTATTGTTAGTTTATTCGTTGCCAAATTCGATATTTAATAGTTTTATGTAAAAAGAAACCCGCCCCAAACGATTAAGTTCGTTAATGGCTGAAGTCTGGAGTGGGAGGGGGTGGTTTAGAGGGAGAATTTCCAAAATTCGAAATATATCCATTATTATGAAACAAATGAAAAAAAATGTATTGCAAATGTAATGTTCTATAAATGTTGTTATGTAGGTTTTGCCAGTATCTCGATTCTTAACTGAGATATTTGCATTTTTTAGTTTTCGGCCTTCAGTAAACCCCCACTCCTACTCATGTCATATTAACAATAAGGTGTTATATTATAAACTACATTATTTGAAGCCTAAATACCAAATATTGTTCTCATTTAACATACACGTTTTGAGGTAAATACGTGACACGCTTGGGAATTTTGCTTAGTTAACGCACCCCCTGCGTGACTGTCCTTTGTTATTTCTTAACGTGGGTCGTTTTATTTATGGGACACCATCCTTTTCTAGCCAAGGTGCTAAGGGCTAGCTAAATAAATTCATATTGCCCAGGTAAGAATCTCAAGACTCTCGGTTAACCAAACGAGATTAAGACCAAAGTCTTATCTCACCTGGCTCACCGGTGCCCCCAGGAAGAAGCAACTTTTGGCCCAGCGAAGATGTTTAAGGAACAATATTAACTGGCATAATTCATAAGATGAAGTCAAGACAAATAACTTCGATTAACTATTTTTTTTTGTAAATGTAGAGTGGTGGGTCCGATGTCCACTTGGACTATAGTCCATTGAAGATATCATTAAATAAAATCTTTACCCTTGGCTAGAAACGGGTGGTAGCCTGTAGATAGCCCGTTCTAATTAGACATTGTAGCACGATGTATACGTAAATATATAACATTCTAATCATCATTTTCACATGAAAATATTAACAAGGCTGAGCCTTTTTATCCATATGTGTTCAGGTCAATAGGAATTGTTTTAGTTAGAAACTCACTGAGAAAATAAAAGGGTGGTAATTAATTATCCCAATTATTCTTTGTAGGAAAATGTGAACGTTAATAAATATAATTTTAAATTTAAATAAAAAAAAGTTTTATTTGGCAACCACGTAGCTTCCTTGAATCCCAATTTAAATTAAATAATCAAAACGGTTTGCTCCACTTTATTTGAAATTATTTCATTTGACAGTAACATAGGATTTCACCATTCCAACACATAGGATCAAAAATGTCATGGAAGATAATTTATATTTATTTTACAGATACAAATTGTATTATACAAAGTTGGCGTAACTGTAATAGCTACGAAGACATTTACAATATTTTGTATCACCGCTCTTCCTCTTTTTTGATTTTGAAGAGATTTACAACTGGGCGTAACACCAGGTCTAAACTAACTACTACAAACTACTACTACCAACTGAATTTCGTTAATCAAAAGCAAGCCGTTTTTGATTTATGAGAAATACATACATGCTCGTGTTACTCAAGAATAGACATCACACCGAAACTAGTCAAAATGGGTTAAAGGAATGTAAAAACTGGTGATTCCGTTGAAATCCAAAAATCCAAAATGTCTGCGATTATTATACTTTCTTTACTGGAAAGCTTAAAGGCTCATTAGCTTACTACACAATAACCATTATAGTGGAGTGTGGCGTTACTAAAATCTAATTTTCTTATTACTTTAAGAGAAAAGAGTATGGTGCAATATTTTAAGGATATTACTTTATCAGCAAGGCCGGTTATGCAACATGTTTTCGATCTGAGGCATAATAATGAAGATATTTACGAATCCACATATTACCCTACATCTAACCCCCAACTTTTCCTGGTCCGACAAATTATTAAAAAATATATTAAATAGAGAAACAAAACAAAATTGAAGCATATATAATTATGTTATTTATTTACGTCCACTTTTTGCTACTTAGGCTAATTGGGACGGGACATCTACAGGCTACCACCCTTTTATAGTCAGGGTGGGGCTAAGGATTTTATGTAATAAGTTCATCAATAATAAATTCTTAGTGCCCAGGTGGGAATCGAACTCACCACTCTAGGTTTACTATGTGAAATTAAGGCCAAAGCTTTAACTACATAGCTATCCTTAGAACATTATGCACATTAGAAAACAAAATTAGCTAGAAACAAAATAAAAATAATAATTACAGTAAGTAATTCAAAATTTCAAGAACCTAAAGTAAATAATTATTCTTTTGTAATAAGTGATCTTATTTTAAGCGCCCTTGTCATACAATAGTAAAAATCTTTGTTTTTGTTTTTTCCTTTGGAATCAATAATGTTTTGTGTTTTTCATGTATTGGGTTTCCTGGTTGTAGTACTTCTGTAGGAAGTGGCGTTTAGGAGTAGAGTACATATGTAGGTCATCTGATTATGAAATGTGTTATATCTTCTTCTTCAAGAATTTGTCGTATGAAATACACTTCTTCCGAGTTAATTGTATAGCTATTTCCATACAAGGATTTTTTCATGAAAATAAAATTGACCATTGTAAATACAATTTACCTCCAAACTGCTTTAGCAATTATGAAATGGAAAAAAAAATACAATGCAAGTAGTTTCGAACTCATTAAAGAACTCTTCATCAAGACCAAATCAGTCAAACAAAATAATATATTATATAATATATATTATATTATCATATTATATCATATTATGATAGAATCATAGCCTGCCGCAATGCAAGTCTAGAAGAGACTAACGAAAACAATAAGGAGTTCCACGTCAGCTGATTAAAATCAATGTGTAAAAAAGTAAACATTGATTATACCAAAAGACTAATAGAATCGAATTGGAAGAGGAGTTATGTTATTAAAGTTTATTATTTTATAATAGTATTATTGTAGTTTGCTCTGTTTAATATTTTTTTGGAAATGATTGTTATGTTGTGGGCAGGATAATATACTCCACTTTTATAGGGATAATACAGAAAAGGAAAAATGAAGTGTTGTCTATAAACTAATCGAATTTATATTTACATAATTAAGAAACAAAACACATATATCTGCCACTTTTCCAATAAAATAAATAATTTAGATGATTTTTTTTTTTTTTTTTTACTGGTCTTCCAGTTTTGACTTTCATTCTCCCGTGCTCACTAAATATCGTGAGGTAATTTAACAGATACCTCAGTAAAGAAGAAGAGATCTTCGTTGTACAATGCCACCACGATTTTGTGGAGGACTTTGTTATCAAGGCAACGATTTTTATTTACATTTATTTAATAATACATTATTTTAAATTATTAGAAAAATTCCTGTAATTTCTTTTTTGTAATAATGTGCGTAAGGCTTGATTTGTTGATTTTAATCAGCTGACATTTAAACGCCATATTGTTTTAAGTTAGTCTCTGACATGCTGAAGGCCTAATTTTATAATGTAGAGGTGGTTTTTTAGTTTATTCGACACGACTAAAGTAATAATTGACGGCAGCCACATCTTATTCATCTAAAAAATACAAATTTTTAAATACAAAATTTAGAACTACATCTAAAAACCTACTTAATGAAATTAACTGCAACTTTTATTATATACTATTAGACAAATTGTTGATATTGAAAATTTTAGATATTTGATGGGATGATTTTTTTTTAAATGTGTGAATAATGTGTCCTGGAACGATCAAGTAAATTTTGAGGCTGGCCGCCTTCTACTTCATGCCAGACGCCTCTCATGCAACCACTAAATAAAGAATTATATATTCTACGTGACTGTTGTCCTAAAAGTTGGTCAATAAAATAATTGTGGGAGCTATACAATTTTTTTATTATATTATTTGTGCCTTTCTGCACTTTAAATTTGTGAACATATATTTTTACGGCCCGACAGATACCTTGTTTTCCCAATAGTCTAGTTCACTCATACATACAAATGAGTATTATGTAACGCGTCCTTTCCAGGCTGTGTTCTCAATTTGAAAATGTGGATTCGGCGAGGCGATTTAGTTTTAAGTGCAGTATGCAGTTGAGTGCATACGTCTCTGGTTCATCTGGCGGTGAAAGTGGTCTTGTCCCGGCTAACAAGGACACTTTTTCCAATGTGTTAGGAGGCTACTCGTTAGTAAACACCTCCAGACTGGTTCAGCACTCGGATAATCTACCACTATCTGGCTGATATATCGCCTGATATAATATACAAATATTACATCGTCCATGTATTTAGTTTTGTTACAAAACCCCCGTGGCTCTGATAAAGTGCATAACTAACTCTAAGACTATAATTAGGCCAATAAAGGGGCTAGTAGTAATGGCACATTGTAATTTACAATATTTCCTCCGAACCGATTATCTTGTTTTACTATTTAGAACTCGTTTGAAACAAGTTTTATTGATGAACTGGCATTCAAAAGTTTATCTTCTACTATACCGATTATGGAGCGGCTTAAATATAATTTCAATCTGTTCTAACTCTTGACCACGTTGAAATTCATTGCAGAATTTGTGCTTACATCATCTAGTAAGGTCAGAACATTGGTCATAATTATTATACTACTAATATTGTTCATGTTTTTTTTCTAATGTTCTCTATACTGCAATAGCCTTCATTATCGGAATTTATTTCTCATGCTTCATCATAATTGATAACACGTGGCAAATCTTTTTTATTAAACAACATCAAATCAATTTACAATTTTTTATTTCAAAAAATAAATAAAATAAAACTATTATAAAGAGTAAATGAAATTAAAAATTACATAACTATAGATAACAATAATAAAACATGCAAATAATAATAATGAATTATAAAATAAAAAAAAATATTACTTACATGAAGTTTAAAACAGTTTAGGCATCCGTTCAACTCAACGCTGAATATTTTATGAAGGGCACAAAGCCATTTGTGTTCAAACAATAATTGCGGTTTTGTAGCTGGCCAAACTCCGTTCTAAAGTAATATATTTTTTATTAATGTTGTCCGTTGCCTGTCACAATGACTACAATTGTATATTATCTGGTCAAAAGATTGTTGTTAGTTTCATTAACAGAGTCACACGAACTTGTTGACAGTCAAACCAAAACGATAAAAATAACTAAATAAATAGTTAACTGGAGCTTGTCCAGAACTTGAGTAAGCAGTCCATTTGTGTATTTTATTTGTTTTCTTTAGTGTGCAGTTTTTAGCTGATTTCCCTTAAGGGAAATCAGCTATTGAGGTTGTACTCATGACGGAATTTTAGACATTTTTCTTCAAATGTCCATCGATCCTACCTAGTAGATGACGAAAATGAGGTCCGTTCAAAACTGTATATATATACATATATTTGCGTGTGTATATATATATATATATATATATATATATATATATATATATATTTGTCTGTTACCGCTCTAGCGGTCGCAATTATTGTTTGATCGTTACCAAACTCGATATTTAGTCGTTTTATGTAAAAAGAAAGATCAAGTTCGTTAATGGCTGAAATCGAACCAGTGGGAGGGGGGTTTAGAGGGGAGGATTTTCTAAAATTTGAAATATTTCCGTTACTATACGTCGGATCGAAAAATTGTATAGAATCCATCTTATTGAAAATTTAATTTACTATAAATATGAAATTTTATGAAATCACGGCGGATAACAGATGAGAGTGAATTTCCTGCCTAGAGCAAGGTCGGCCGTTTTCTTAACTCTTCGGCTCTCGTGAAATTTCTCTATTGTAGAACTACACGTAGGAAATCTGCTTAGTTTACGCAGCCCCTGCGTGACGGACTTTTATGAAGTCATATAGATGTCTACCTTTTATTGTATTCGTCCATTCTCTGTCCCAAAAATTAGTTGATCGTTCTTTCATGTGAAGATGTTAATACATTACCCTCATCGATTTCATTGAGATTTGTCACTTATATTAAAAAAATATCATAAATTTTAGCAAATTTAGTGAAAATTGTGCCCAATTCACGATTTTTGAAACATTTCTCCATTTGTCGATAAATTCAACCCATTAGATAAAAAATATGAGTTTTGTTTATATTTAAATATAATTATAATTGTTTTTTAACAGCCAAAATGTAACCCGGAGATTTTGGTGGTTCAGATAATTTTTAAATGAAAAATCATAAAATAACTAATTCATATAAAAAACTGTTATATAACCTTGTTGAGCCAATAATATACTACAATTAATGGCATAAATAGTTATTTATTATAAAGTGACGAAAGTAGACCATTTTACAACTCGAGTGAAACGTTTACCCACACGAGCGAAGCGAGTGTGGTAATTTCACGAGAGTTGTAAATTCTACTTTCGTCACGAGTGTAATACTAATTTTTTTCTGCAATCGTGTAATACATGATCAGATCTAACCAGAATATGAACAAAATTAGGATGTTGTGAAGATAATGGTGTGTTGTTGGTAGGTTATAAGCATGGTTGTGAAAGGTTATAAACATAGTTATAAAACAGTGAAATAGTGATGATTGTGATTGTGAGTGCAGTTATAAACAAGTGTAAGTTATAAGCAAGGAAGGTAATTATTATTATATTTAAATTTTAAAATATATTGATTATTTCCACCAATAATTCATTCATATTTCAATTTATTTTGTTAAAATAAATTCTTACAATGTTAAGAAACATCTAAAAGCATTTAATTTCCAACTTCAAATTATTTTTTAATTTATACTTATTACTAATTAAGAAGGCAATTCACTTCTTCACTCTATTGCAAAATGTTTCACTTTCTTCACTCATTTCAGTTTAGTACTGTTACCATTATTCAACGATTACAGAAAAAAATTCTTTTTCAAGTCGAATAATACTTCACTTATTTGTATATTTACGTTTTCAAACTTCATTGAAACAACATTCCCACTATTCTGATTTTCATTTAAATTTACTATTTGACTATGATCATTATTGATACATAAGTTATCCCAAATGGCGTTCAAAAACCACGAACATATATTGAAATGTGATATTAGAGGAATGAATATTTCCAGGTGGCCTTACCTCATGTAACAAATACATAAATCACATCTCTCAGTTTGAACTAGGTCATTGATTCTTTGTACATTCAACAGGTTGTTATGTTCCTACATACTATGTCAAACCTTGTCTCTTGGTCTGGGACTGCAAACTAAAGCGTAGAAAGGAGCAATATAATTTAGTAATAGAGAAATTCTCACCCATTTTTCCCCTTAACATGGCTCACCTTTGGGCACGGATTAGATTTTCGCTGTATCTACCGGTGTTGAAAAGTACAAACCCTAAACCCACGTCGATGAGAAATTTTGACGAGTTGCTCACCCTCTGGGATATAGTGCCATAGATATTGCCTTTATCGGGTAATAAGCTTGTCAGAATATTATCATCGCTTATAATAGTTTACCAAATATTATGAATTTTTGAGTGATGTATTTGCAAATCAACAATAATATCCAAAGAAATCAATGAGTAAGGATTGTATTTCTGCAGTTCTGTAAACAAAGTGCTCCTTCCTCTTGAATTTGACTTTTGATAAACCTACAAAAATAAAGCAATCTTTGAAAAAACATCCAACATCTACGTCAAGAAGAAACATACAACGCTTCATACATACATACATATGTATACACACACACACACACACACACACATATATATATATATATATATATATATATATACATCTTTTCACAAGTACTCTTGTGACCGACTTTGAGTGAATTAATCTCCCTTCAGAAAAGAGAAATCAAAGAATTTAAAATTATGTGATTCGAATCATGGTTTCAGGTTCACTTATCTCATAAGTGATCGAGCCTGCTACCAAGCATTAGAGAGTATAATTCGGTAAACAAAATTATATATATATATATATATATATATATATAATGGAAGCCAAGCAATTCCTGGATATTTAACAAAAAGGACCTATCCTGTTCTGAGTGGACAACAGGTGTTAAGATGAACGTAAATTTAGTGCCAGTACGCTCAATCCCTGGTAGGAATCTAGGAACAACCCGCTGCAGACATTGCAGTGAGTATGAATCCCCTCCCTCATGTCCTAGGTTCCTGCCAGTGGGGAGAGCTGTTGCGCAATTCACGTCATCACGAAGTCCGCTCTGAAATAGCAACACTCATCAAAAAATATCACCCAGACTGGGAAATATTTGAAGAGGTTAGTTGCTTATCAGAAGATGGCTCTCAGAGACGTGCCGACATCATTATAATTAATAAGAAGACCAAATCAGGACATATACTAGATCCTACAGTAAGGTTTGAAACAGGAAATTCTCAAGCAATTGAGGTTGATTTAGAGAAAAAAAAAGATTTACGAACCTTGCTGTAGGTATCTAAAAGAGAAATACCAAATTCAAAATTGGAGCGTTGACGGATTGCTGTTTGGGGCAAGAGGAGTAATCCCAAAAAAAAAACGGCCGACTTACTCCAAGAATATGGACTGAAGACTGAAGAAATATGCCAAATGTCAACATCAATTATAAAGAAAAGTGTCAGAATCATTAATAATCACTTATACAAAATAAAATAAAGCTCAACATAATCTGTCCTCTAGTCACTCACCAGCTCAAAATTTAATGAAATCAAATTAATTCCCTACAAAAAAAAATGTAAGCATAGATATAAAACATTTAAAAACAAACATTTTTATTTTACCTATATACTCTGGTGGGCTGATTAGGAGGCTGACCCAAACGGGTACCCTCAAAATGGGGGCAGCTTGTTATTTGATTTGATATATTATATATACCTTACCTATATAATTGTCTCAAGTGACACTAAGAAATACAGCAATTGAATGATAAAAATCAAAGATCAAGTTCGTTGTAATAAGAAATCGAACCCATAAAAGGGGATTTTATAAAAAGATGAATATATTATTATACATGTTATATGGCCAACATTGCTGTTATCAGTCACCTGGGTGCTTTGGTCCAGGCTACACTTCTCTAATCAGGCACTGATGATAGAGCTTGGAAAGTGCACTTTGCATGTATTAAAGTACTTGTAGACATGGCGTTTTTATTGATCCTGATCTTGTAGATATAACGGTGTTTAGCAAATCGCTAACTCAGTTTGTGTTTAGTGTTGGAGTTATTTTTAGGGTTTAATTAAGCCCCCTCCATCTCATGTAATGTTTAATCCAAGCTATAGCATGCCATTTACAGTATATGCTTAAAGTCTTATTTACATCTGGCAATTAATAGCACAGGTTGAGCAATTCTATTATCCAGATTAACTTATCTCATATTATTTTTTTTTATTTATGGACAACACATCTATGGTGATTCGCCGTTTAAAAAAAAATTAATAACAAAAGTAAAAATTCTGATTAAACGTTTTAAAAATGTTGGTAAAAAAAAAATTGGTGATGAGCATAGTTGTGATTAAAAGCAATTGAATGGCTGAAAATGGTACTTTTGCTAACGATCGTTGTAGGGTCTTTCTGAAGGGTAAGTGTTTTTTGACACATACACACACACACACACACACACACACACACACATACACACACACACACACACACACGTACATAAACACAAAATTTGATACACAAATTTTGTTGTATACTTGAATTTTTAGCAGATTTCGCTTGATCAGCTATTGAGGCCATACTCATGATTTTCGAAAAATTCCTTCTAATATCCATCGATCCTACCCAGGAGATGACGAAAATGAGGCCCGTTCAAAATTATATATATATATATATATATATATATATATATAAATATATATATATATATATATATATATATAGATATATATATATATAAATATATATTTATATATTTGCCTGTTAACGTTCTAGCGGTCGCAATTTTTTGTTTGATTGTCACGAAACTCGATATTTAACCGTTTTATGTAAAAATGCAGGTAAAGTTTGTTAACGGCTGAAATCGGACAGGGGGGCGGTCTAGAGGGGAGTTTCGAAAATTCAAATCTCCATTATTACACATCAGATCGAATAATTGTATAGACCCAATCTTTTTGCAAATTAAATGTACTGTAAATATTTTTATATACATGTATTCTCTATCTTGAATATTAACCGAGATATTTGCATTTTTATGAAGTCTGTGTGACATGTGGTCGGGTACAGTTCGGCCGTATCCGTCATTCCTTGGCTCAGGTGGGAGGCTTCTTCTAACCTTGCCTTACCTTCCGTACTTTGTGAGATTTATGCAAATACGTTCTGTTCATCCGCCCCCCCCCCTTGTTTAGGTGTTGGAGTACGAAAATTTGAGTTTTTAAAATGTAAATTATTGTTACAAGTCAGAAGGCGTTTGGGTTGGGAAGTTATTTTATTTAACTGAAAGATTTCTCATTAACCATTTGTATTTAATCATGGTGGTGATGTGTTGCTAGTATGCAGATTTTCTCTATTGTAAAACTTCACATTGGAAATCTGCTTAGTTTACGCAGCTCCTGCGTGATGGACTTTTTTTAGGTATGAGAAATATTTTGTTAATGTAAGAGCTGCCTTCTGTCTATAGATCTTGTAAGTCATAGGGGAAGTTCTGGTGTTGTCGTTTTCGGCATTCTGTCAGTATATGTCTTATCGTCAAGGGAGTGTTACAAGTTGAGCAATTGGGTCTGTTAGTCTTTGTCATTAAGTATGAGTGTGTTTATTTGGTGTGGCCAATTCTAAGTCTCGAGACAACTATTTCTTCTGTCCTAGAGTTTCTGATACTTGATGACCACATGCCCAGTCGGTTTGCCTTTTAGCCCTTAAGGAAATCAGCTATTGAGGTCGTACTCATGACGCGATTTTCGAAAAAATTTCTTCAAATGTCCATCGATCCTACCCAGGAGATGACAAAAATGAGGTCCGTTCAAAATTATATATATATATATATATATATATATATATATATATATATAAATATATATATTTGTCTGCTAACGTTCTAGCGGTTGCAATTTTGGTTTGATCGTTACGAAACTCCATATTTAACCGTTTTATGCAAAAGGACAGATCAAGTTCGTGAATGGCTGAAATCGGACTAGAGGGAGGAGGGGTTTAGAGGGGGGATTTTTCGAAAATGCAAAATATCTCCGTTATTATGGATCGGATCGAAAAATTGATAGAACCAATCTTATTGCAAATTAAATTTACTATAAATATTGTTATATACATGTATTCTCTATCTTGAATATTAACCGAGATATTTGCATTTTTATGAAGTCTGTGGTCGGGTATAGTTCGGATTAGGTCGGCCATTACCGTCATTGCTCGGCTCAGGTCAAAGCTTCTTCTAACCTTACCTTACCTTCCTTACTTTGTGAGATTTATGCAAATACGTTCTGTTCATCTGCCGTCTCCCTTCTTTAGTTCTTGGACTACTAAAATTTGAGTTATTAAAATATAAATTATTCTTACAATTCGGAAGCCGTTTCAGTTGGGAATTTATTTTAATTAACTGAAAGATTTCTCATTACCGTTTGTATTTAATCTCGGTGGTATTGTGTTACCAGTATGCAGATTTCTCTATTGTAAAACTTCACATGGGAAATCTGCTTAGTTTACGCAGCCCCTGCGTGACGGACTTTTATCTAAGATGAAGTGATTTGTTTGTCTTGAGATGTCTTAATGAAGTACGTATATTAGTTCATGTTCAAGTCATTCAGCTGCTTTTTTGCCTCGAAGTTTGCAGTTTCACTCAGTCCTAAGTTTTCGTTTCCTGGCAACCAATCATATTTAGTGAGTTTATCTAAAATGATAAGCTATTGTTTCATTTTTTGGGATATTGGGTGATTTGTGTAAATATTTTTATTGTTTGAAGATTACTTAAAGAATCTGCACAAATGATAATGTGTTTGTTCTGTGTTGTGTGGTTATTCTTGAGGGCTAATAGAATATCTTGGAGTTCAGCTCCTAGAATGCTGTAACAAGACGGCAGTGTCTGCGTTATTACTTTTCCCTCCCTTACTGCAGCTGAGCCGACTGACTCCCTTCTCAAATTTAGACCCACCAGTAAACCAAACTGTATATTCCTGTTTTACGTGTAGAAATTCGTTAAAGTGTGTTAGGTAATGGAATTTGGATAGTGTATCAGACTTGTTAAATTTTGTGAGTGATAAGTCTGGCTAAGGGGGGTTCTCAGTTGCTTTTTGAGAACAAATATCAAAGTTTGGGAGGTTTAAATAGTGCTTCAACGTCTTGTAGCGAGTTGGTCTACATTCATATAGGTCTTCGTAATCATTCTCTAGTATATTTTAAATACATGGGGGCCTGTGAAATGATTATTATCTTATGGAAATATTTTGCTATTAAATATTTTCTTCTTTTCACTTGAGAGAGTTATATAGCTTTTACCTCAAGACTATCTATTAAGTTCTCTGTTTGTAGGAAATCAGCTCCGTTTACACAGCCACTATGTGAGGGAATTTTTAATATATATATATATATATATATATGTATATATAAAACTTGTAAACTCTGTCTGTACATTGATTTTTTTCGCGAAATTTCACGATAAATTTTTGTTTCACATGTCATAGACACCATAACTCCATTTTGTTTCTTTCGTGTCTGTTTGTTTGTTACCTTTTCACGCATAAACGACTGAACCCAATTTTATGAAACTAGGTATGTATATTACTACTAGCCCAACTTTAGGCTATATTAATATTCTGTAAGACGAACAGGAGTGGGGGTTAAGGGAGGCCTGAAATTAAACATGACGATATTTCGTTTCCTTTTGGTTTTTCGGAAAATGTGCATATGACAAAAGTTGCTTATTTTGTTATTTAAAGTATCTTTTGTCATATACACTTTTGATGTTGAGCGAAGTATAAATGAGTTATACGCTAAAAACTATTGCGGGAGTCCACAATTTTATTTGGCACAAAAGCCTCAACCGATCTAAACAAAACTCGTTATGTGAATTAGCACTAACTCCTCTATGATCAAAAACTGTACTAACATTTCTAGAGACGAGCAGGAGTTATTGGTTATGGTGTTTCTACAATCATGCACATGACAAAAATTCTTTATTTTGTTATTTACAGTAACTTTTGTTATATTAACTTTTGTCCTATAACAAAGTATAGGATATCCTGTAACAAAAGCGCTTGGATTGGTTTTGACGGGAAATATGTTCATTATAGATATTATATAATGATTATAAATGCTATTCATGATTATAGTGTGGGTTATTCTAAAACGGTGAGTCACAAAAAGTGAAGAGGAATAGATTAGGAACACATTTTCATTTATTCTTCATAACTAAAAGTTCTATTCTATTAGTCCAGAAAAGTTACCCTTTAGGATTAGCTAATTCGGAAAAACAATGTCTTGGAGGGAAGTGTAATTGTACACTTTGAAGTCTTGCTATAAAAATACCATCATTAGCGAGTCTACAAATATTTCCCGGGCATCGCAGGGTACCTTAGTTAGTATATAGATCCGAAACTCGCGTCACTTTTAAATCTGCTAAATGAGTTTATATTAATTGCCCATTTATTATTCAGTTAATTTTAATTATTTTTTTACCTATTATTTTTTTAACCTAAAAGTAAATTTATTTCTTTATTCAATTTTTTGAAAAGTAAATTTAAAATTATTTTCTTTAACACGTTTTATAAATATTTTTACAATTTAAATGAATATAAATATTCCTGTATTGTCCCATTTCGACAATAAAACACACGTTTGAAATTCTTAGTAATTTTTGTGAAAGAACAATTGGGGAGGGGTGGAGGAAGCTTAACAATATTATTGGAATTAAACTTAATTTATATTAAATCAATTTTCACATGTAAAACAAGGATATCTATTGTAGATTATCTTTTACAAAACTATACAATTTCCATATGTTTTGTATTTTAAAATTATTAATGAATAAATATCGGAAAAAATTGAAAATGTTCAATAAAAGGTTTCCTTAATTATAAATACTTATTATTATTTTAAATAGATTAATCCATAACATGTATTTATTTTATAAGCATGGGATTACGAATATATCAGACATTGATAAATAATTTCAACTGAAGCGTTGATTACATTTAGATTTTATTTTTATTTTAGGGAAGAGCATAGGTATATTAAATAGCTGGTTAACGATCATAGACCTAACTATTCTAATAATAAATAATTATTGTACGTCATGTTGTAGTTATATATTAACGTCTGTATTATGCTACTGAAACTAATCGGGACGTATCTATGGGGTTATATCTTTTCATTCCACCATTTTCTAAACAGGATGGGCCTAATTTTTTTTTTAGTGTGTTCTTTACTAATCAAAATCCTATTAGCCCATAAGGGAATCGAATCCATGACTCCAGATTTACCAAGTACCTACAACTTAACTCACAAGGCTATTCTGACCTATTCACACTGAGTGTCTTGAATGCAGTTTGACGTGTCACTCAAAATTAAAAATAATGAATATATAATACAAATTATAACGAATGATATTTATGTCATCCAGGAGTACAAAAATTATTTTTTTTGTCATCGTACCAGGATCAACGGGTAAATCCAATAAACTAAAATGAAAAAGGCAGACCAATTTTAGTATGTAGAATAGCCATTCATTTATAAATGTTAACATTTTCATGTCCAATTCTCATAAAAATGACAACACACGAAACGATGGAATTCGGGTTGGAATCTTCGATTTCAGTCGACTCCAGTTGAACCGGTATTCTGGACAAGTATTTTTTTGGCGAGAAAATACTCCATTAAAATCTCTATTTTATTACCTCTGATTACATGCTGCTATTTTTTACAGCCATTTGACACATGTTATTAGTTAAAATTGCCAGAACAGTTATAGAATAAGCACTTTCGAAACGACTTCCAAACTTTTGGAACAAGAAGAATTTGCCTTACTTACGTTTTTGTTCTTCTCATAAATAATGCAGTGCCTAAAAAATTATAAAACTATACCTGCGCGTAAAGTTCTGGGTAAATAATTTTTTTCTACTGTTAATGCCGTTTGTCTTCATTTTTACTTAGATATCTAGAATATTTTGCTTTATTTCGAAAAGGATCCATATTTAAAACATTGAATGCTTACTATTCGTATTTTATCGTTTTCTTACATGTTTTTCTTAGTTTAGAAAAATTCGAATAGTGCAAAAATAAATATTTTTTTCATGAAAAACTTTAAGAATAGAATTGTAGGTATCCTTTTCGAAATTTCTGTTTTATTCGGAGGTGATCCTGTGTTAGGGTTATCATGGTTTTGGTTCAATGTAGGAAAAATAAATCAAAGAATTATCCAAATCTTGGTAACTTGTATTTATACAACATTTTATACTCATAACAATCTGACATATACAGTACCTCTTTGGTTGAGGTGTTTAAGTACAACATATATACATGGGAACGTATTAGCACCTTTAGTAAGTCAAGGCACATGGTTCTTTTTTATTTTTATACATTTTTTAATATTTTTTTTACTTTTTATTTTATTTTTAAAAATCATTATATGGTTCCTTCTTTTCAGATAACAATTATAAAGGAAGACGTAATTTACTTAACAATTGCACATGTTTTGATAACTTCCTTGCCTATTACATATGTCATGTATTCAATGTGATAATACAGTTGCCTTATTTTTGATAAATTATGTTAATCTTTATTGAAATTTATAATGAATTTGACAATAATACCCTTATAGTCCAGTATTTGTACAATTAAGTGTTCAGAACAAGTGTGTTCTAACAAAATAATTTTTTTTTTGTTGATACAACTCCCATAGTTAATTAACTATGGCTAATCTGTCTGTTATCTACACATAACTACCCCTTTCAAGTCACGGATTTGGAACTTGATTTTGTAAAGATCTCTCCCAGACTGAAAGGAGTTGTACCCACTGAGCTTTTTGTAATTATTAACTTTAAAAAAAATTGTATATATAAATTTTATTTATATGTATTTCATAATGACTGCATATCACATGAATTCATGTACAAATGTTACATTATTATCACTTATAATGTATTATAGAACATAACGAGTTTGTAGCGCGGGTTTGTTGATACAAATGTTAGTTAAAAATATATATAAGAGCCGGAACCAAACTTAAGTACCTCCGCCATTGTACAAACAATAAAATCATCAAATGCAGTTAACAACACACTTAACTAAATGAAAACAGAAAGATGCATTTACAATTTAAATACGTGATAATATCTACACTCATAGTAGAAATCTGTGCCCTAAAAGTTAACTTTGTTATTCTATAAACAAGACAACATATTTTTTTTCTTTATTTAAACAAAAATAATTAAATATTGTACTATATACAATAAAGAATTCGTACACCAATAAACAGGTGTACGAATTTCTGTCTAAATAATTGCGGTACATCCGTAATCGGATTTAAGCCCCCAGTTGTCGCATAACTAATTATTTAAAACACACACACACAAATATATTTCTTTTTGATTAAATTAAGTCACAGTTTGATTTCAGTTACCTCATCACAACCACATCTTATTCACTAACATTTATTCAACATATAATAAAAAAAGTGTAAAAAAATACATTCAATATATAATGTTATTTATGAAACAATAACAGACAACATTAAAGTGGATGATCGGAAGCAATACCATCTTATATACACGTAAAATATATATGATTATATCTAAGGCACTAAAATCCCTGGTTAAAAATCTAACAGGACGCACCCTTACGGCACAAATAGTCATTATGACTCTAGCCGTAGGTTGCATGTGGCACTTTGGCAAGAATTCATGGGAAACGTAACGTTTTGTATACAATAGAGACATTCATATATTTATTTATTTTTTTTAATATATATTTATATAATTTGTAAACATATATAAACTCTATATTTATTTATACACATATATTAATTAAAAGATCGTAACACTGGTTCCGTATTAGTAATATGCATGTGGTCTGAAGGAGAGGCAGAGCGTCCTGGTGAGGTTGCCATTTTCTACAACTGATATCATTCGTAATGAAAATGTACCAAGTGTTGTGAATGGCAATATAAAAAAAAATGGCGCTCTTTTTTTTAAAAAATAAAACCTCTCAATCGCCCATACAATTTATTACGTCATTCACTCAATACTTATCGGTCGCCTCTTTTACATATATTAATTACTTTGTAAATTAATAATTCCATAAAAGTTATTAGGTACTCACAGTTTCACAAAAAAAATATTCAAAATTTCACTGGGAAAATCCTTAATTCAAATTTTATTTATTCAGATACCGTTTCATATCAACAAATTTGTTAAACTACAAATAATAAATATATACCTGAATGTGTCTCTTATATGTATTAAAAGAAAAATATGAAGTTTACTGAAGGAATTAGCCAGCATAGTACGAAGTGTATTTTTTTTTTTAATTTTCGAGAACAAAAACCAAAATAATAAACTATTAGTTCTCATTTTTATTAAAATTCTGAATTTGAAAAGAACGATGAAATATTAAAAAAAGAATTCAAAAAGGATTAATGTTAATGTTTATATGCAACCCTTAATTACTGCAAGACAAAATATTTCAAGAAATTTAAAGCAATAGTATTAAAGAAAAAAAATTAAAATTATTTTAGAATTTTATTATAGGATTTATCATACTTCCAGAAAAAAAACTACAAGAGCTTAAATTATTCCACTTTAATTTCAACTTTCAAAGACCCACGAATATTAGTCTCCCAGCTTGTATACTAATAAAATGAATATATTTTTACTACCTAAAAATAAATTACAAACGTATAAATATTGTTATAACATAAAAATAAATAAATAAAAACATAGAATGATTTTTGATAGAGCCAATGCTAAATGAATTAGATCTTTAATATTAAAAAAAACGGTATGGCTCACATATGTCACAAAAATTCTATCCGACTTACGCTACAACCCCTTTTGGGATGTTATTAGAGATCCTTTTATTAAGTCTATTTATAAATAATCATAAACACTAGAGGTCGATCTTAAGGCCATCTGCTGCCAAAATAATTAATTACACACCGGAATAGATAAATTGCTTAGGAGGGTTTTAACGTTAGATGATTTTAAACCATTCCCACCTTAAAACATTCAGAAAGGGGTGTATATTTAAAACAGGTTACATTTCACAAATTACAGCTAACATTTCATAAATGCCAGACGATGAATCACGGAAGAATAAACATTTTTCTAATTAAGTAAGTATTTGAAGAAAAAAAAAAAAACCAATCCTATAGAATTTAATTTTAAGGGTAGTAGGGATTTCCACCCTCCCGTCCTAAAGTGACCCATGATTGAAACCCATTTTTTCTTAACCTAATAATCTGTTTCACTTGATTATTGTGTTTATATAGTCTACATCAATTTGAAGAAGTGATTATATATCTTTCAATTTTTATAAATAATCCTTCAATAGCAAAAATAAAATCCTATTTCTTAATGATCTGCTTATTATTTCTATTTGTTTTTGAAATCCCCCTCCTATCTGTTTGTTATTTTGTACGTCTAATAACATAAAAAAAATTGTTGATACACCACTTACATACTGAGAAACTGTTTTTTTTTTATTGTGAAATGCACAATTTTACAGGAAAATTGGGCTTTGCTCATAAGGTTCATAATTTGTTTTAATTTAATGATGTATTTCTACTACTCTTTCTGACTTCCTTCCGACTTTAGAATCCAAAGAGGTTATAAATATTGCTAAGGCGATACATAACCCTTCAGTTAGTGTTACATTGTTTCTTTTGAATGTGTGAATGCCGCTGATATTTAAAAATTGTTTTAGATATTTCTGTGTAAGATAAATAAATTTCCATAATTGTAAGACGTTCAGGAGCGGTTTATTAATAATTTTGATATCTTTCTTGTCAATTACATATGTTATGTATTCATTGCGATAATACAGTCTTATTTTTGGTAAATTATGTTAACAGTTATAGCAATTTATAATGAATTTGACAATACCCTAATAGCCCAGTTTTGTACAATTAAGTGTACAGAACATGTGTTATCTAATCAAATAATTTTTTTTGTTGGTACAACTGTAGTTAATCAATTGTTAATCAGGTCACGGGGTTCCGTAAAACGTTCAGTAGCAGTTTTATGCATGTTATACTTTTAGACCAAATTCCTTATTTAGTGAGTTTTTTTTTGTTTGTAGGTCAGAAGATGGGGATGTAAATTTCTGAATGTGGTAAGAGTTTATAAAAAATATATCGTGAGGTGCCACCAAGCTGTGTTCTTGATGACCTGCTCAGTTATTTCCCTTCTGTAGCCGATTAAGGTAGGTATACATCATTTAATCGAGTTTGTGGTCTTATCTATTAAGAGATTATCATTAAATTGATAAGAAGGGTGGACAAGGAGGGTAAAAGAGGCGATCGTAAGTATAGATCTGATAATGATGGGTGTTTAGCCCCGATAGTCCGGTGGTATATCACAATAGTGGTTTGATGGAGAGATCACTTGGTAGCCTTGGGAAGGTGCCTCTTCATGTGGAGTGCTAGATGGTCGGATCTGGCGAAGGACCTCTCGCAGATGTGGCACTTGAATGGTTTAGCTCCCGTGTGTTTCCGGTAGTGCCGCGTCAGCTCGTCAGAACGGGCGAACCTCCACTCGCACTCTGCCCACTGGCATTTGTACGGCTTCTCACCTGAAACAAGAAAAAAAAAAAATTAGTTTGAGATTTTTTTTTTTTTTGAAGAGAAAGTAGTAACTACTTAAATTATAAAAAAGTAATAACGCAGGGGCTGCGTTAAGATTTCCCATGTGTGTCATGTATTTGCATTTATCTCAAAACTTAAAATTTCAATGAGAACAATATTTGGTATTTAAGCTTTAAATAAAGTGCTACATAACATAATAGAATATTGTTAATATGAGATAAGTAGGAATGGGAGTTTACTGAGGACTGGAAACTAAAAAATGCAAATATCTCTGTTAATAATCAGACATTGAAAAAATATACATAACAACATTTACAGAACATTACATTTGCAATAAGATTAGTTCTATAGGATTTTTCGATCCGACGCATAATAACGGAGAATTTTCTAAGTTCTCCCCCTCTAACCCCCCCCCCCGCTTCATGGTCCGATTTCAGCCGTTAAGAAACTTGATCTTTCTTTTTGTATGACACGATTATATATCAAGTTTGGTAACGATAAGATAAAAATTGCGACCGCTAGAGCGGTAACAGACAAATATATATATATATATATATATATATATATATATATATATATATGTGTATATATATTATATACAGTTTTGAAAGGACCTCATTTTCGTCATCTACTCGAAACGAAAAAGCTTAATGAGAACAATATTTGGTATTTAGGCTTCAAATAATGCACTTCATAATATAACAGATTATTGTTAATACGATATGAGTAGGAATAGGGGCAACTTATTAAAGGCTAAAAACTAAAAACATGCAAATATTTCGGTTAATAATCAAGATAATGAAACAACGTACATAAAAACATTTTTAGAACATTATATTTCCAATAAGATTATAATAACAGAGATATTTTGAATTTTCGAAAGCCTCCCCCCCCCCGCAGGCCCGATTATACCCTCTCTAGTTCATTATTTTTACATAAAATATTAAATTGCGAGTTTCGGTTCAACCAGGCGAAAATTGCGACCACTACAGTGTTAACGGACAAATATATATATAATGCTGAATGGACCTCATTTTCGTCATCTATTAGGTAGGATCGATGGGTATTTGAAGAAATATTTTGAAAATCTCAATATTAGAACAACCTCAATGGCAGATTTCCCCCAAGGGAAATCTACTAAATGACGTTGGATGGTGAAGGAAGCTGGTCACAGGTAAGTAATCAACGCTAAAAGTAGGCATCGTTCCTTCGCAATCTTTCTCGACATTAGAAGTTTCGGGAGTCCGGGAAGTATCGCAAATCTGAATCAAAAGTCATTAACCATGGCATCAAATGGCCAATAACGAATAAGTTTGCCTCGAAAACCCAAGCCAGCAGTGCCCGAAACACGTTTTTTGTCAGAAGTGACCGGCGAAACGCATTTTGTACTTAATTCAGATAGCATTACAGGTCAATGGCTGCTTCTGAAGTATGATGCTCAGTAGACCGGAGTGATGGTTAGAAGTCCAACCAGAAATCTAGCTAAGCGGTGGAAAGAATGCTCAAGATTAAGTCCTATGCTGAAGCAAATCTGGCTTATCAAGTATATGATGTACATTGGCCAATATAAAATAACGAATGCTCTAGCAATAACCAATAGACAACTACTCAACATTGTGTGTGATTGTTCAGTCCATTAGTTTCAATTAAGACTCCCTTCCAGTTTTAAACAGCTTGCTAAATGCAGGGACAAGCCAATTACTAGTTCTAATTACTGTTGCGTTTTGTCGGCTGGAAGCCTAGAGCAATGACTCCAAGCAAGAACCTTCCTGATTGCTCTAAGGTTGATAAATATAATTGTTATGAAAGAGAAGTCGGAGCTGGCAGAACGAAGGATACACTTTGGGAAAGCGTAACCCAAAACCTTCATCTCGCCTTACCAACTTACATAATGCGACCATGTGAACGACATGCTGACAGTTGCAGGCCAATTCTCTCCTTTATCCGCCAATGGCGATAGTGAATTCTCTCTAAGGCCGACGGTCTAGCATTTCAACCAATCTATACATCTACTTACCTTACAGACAACACGCTCTGTACACATAACACTAGAGAAAAGGTTAATAAACAGTGCTTTTGTTTCAGCTGTTAGTTCGTTTAATGTGCTTTACTGGTAGAAGTGAAACTGGCCAATTGCTGCAAGAAAGCCGGCAAACAACAAAGAGACAGGAACGAGAAATTATGACAACTGTTATGCCGGTTGCTTGTGGTCCCACTGACAATAGTTCGTACAATATGGCCCTCTTTAGCTCCGTTCTCTCCGTCAACAACATATACTCCAATATCTACAACTTTCTAGCACTAATAACGCATATATTATGTCTTTCTTGTTCATCAGTGACGTTCTTATGTTAGTTCGAGAAACATTTATTTTCCAGGGTGGAAAGGTTGTTTAATAAAATATATCCACTAAAATCAATTCACTTTCTAAAACCTATTACCATGGAATAATCAAAATTATCTCAGATGTCTAAAACACACATAAACATTACTGAAGGATATTCACGATTTCAGCTCAGATGGACCATTCTCTTAAACAAAACTAAATGTAGTTTTATATTTGTTATTGTCATAAAAAATACCATTCAATCATTAACAAATTTTCTCTTTCTGTCGCATTTAACTATTACACACAAGAGTGGGTTCTACATGCTAAACTTGGCCGTATAAGCTTAAACAAAATAGAAGTGGGTGAAAAAATGTATTAAACAGACCAAAAGATTAGTAAAGAAAAATCAATAAATGGTAAATAAAATTCCTACGAATGAATCTTTTGATGTCTGAATCTAATTAGAATAAGGATTTATTTCATATTACCGAATAATGACATATACGGATATCACGCATTTACAAAGAGAAATAGTTTGAATTTTCGTCAATCAGATTAAAGAAACAAGTGGTGTAGATGAATTGAATCAATTTTATCCTTGACAAAGTTTTTCTCTTTATGAGTAATTTTAACACTCTCAAAGTTGAAGCTGACATTTAAAAAAAAAAAAAAAAAATCATTAAGCGAGATTTCATATTCACGATTGTCAATATTCTTGGAAGCCTTTTTTTGGGTTTCAATAGGGCCTGCGTTCCAGCGTTAGTCAAATTACTTAATGTCCGATAAAATATTCCAAACTATAAGGATGCAATACAAAAAATAAAACTCAGATAATTCTTTCTCCTGTGGAAAATTATAGATGCACTGGTTAAGAGGAATAGTTTAATGGTTGGTTAGTACTCTTAGTATCTATGAAAATTATTGATTGGCTTCATGAATGAGAGAGAAAATTTAAAAAGTTACCCTTTATGTTTATAGAATTGATAATGCCCAGGAGGGCGAAACGTCTGTCAGTCAAAAACGTCCGTCACGCAGGGGCTGCGTAAACTAAGCAGATTTCCCACGTGAAGTTATACAATAGAGAAATCTGCCCAATAACAAGTGTAGTAAGTATTAAGGGATCACTAAACTTATAGACGAGGGACGAATAGTTACGAGAACGGCCGCCAGAGCTCTCTTCGGAAAGTGCCAAACCGCTCTCCTGCCGACCAATGCAGAATACAAATGCAAATATCTCGGTTAATATTCAAGATACAGAATAAATGTATAAAACAATATTTATAGTAAATTTAATTTGCAATAAGATTGATTTTATACAATTTTTCGATTCGACGCATAATAACGGAGATATTTTGAATTTTTCGAAAATCCCCCCTCTAAACCCCCCCTCCCACTGGCCCGATTTCAGCCATTAACGAACTTGATCTTCCTTTTAACATAAAACGATTAAATTCCGAGTTTGGTAACGATCAAACAAAAATTGCGACCGCTAGAGCGTTAACAGACAAATATATATATAAAATTTTGAACGGACCTCATTTTTGTCATCTCCTGGGTAGGATCGATGGACATTTGAAGAAATTTTTCGAAAATCACGTCATGAGTACGACCTCAATAGCTGATTTCCCTTAAGGGAAATCTGCTAAAAAGGTAATAAAGATAGCTGAGTTGAGACCTTAAGATTCTTTTTTCCCCCTGGAATACTTTAATTGGTCTCAGTAAGAATTAGATACAATGTTGTATAAGATGAAGATGAGTGGGAGCTACAGTAAATTAATTACATAGAATGGAATTGCTTAATGAATTGTAAGAAAGAGAATCTTTGTGCAAAAGAAAGAAAGAAAAAAAAATAAGCCATTTAGAGAGATTTTGATTCATTCCTATGTGTTCCTCCTTACTATTAAGAGTAATCAATAAACTTAGGATCAATATTTCAATTTTAGATTTTTTATTTCTGCAAATTAAAGGTCATTATTGGTTCTTTGATAAACGTGAGTTGTTCTGGCCTTGGTGGATGATTTACAGCTTGTGATGGGTGTCAGCTACCTACTCAATGTTATTCGGATGTAAAGTCAACGAAATACGCCATTGTTCATAAGGCCTTCACCAATCATTGCAACGAGCCTGATTAATATGGAGTCTCCTCGATTATTAAATCAATCCAAATTGCCATCCTCCTCCATTGTCCCAATCAACATGCGCGCCGTTATGGAAGTGATTATTCTTGAAGAGGTAAAAAAGCCCCTGAATTAAAAAAAAAAAAAAGGTTCATCGCGCCAGGGCTGCGTAAAAAGAGCAGATTTTCGTCAAAGCTTGACGTCATATGTGTGTAACTTGAATCATACGTAAATAATAAATGTAAGCTGAGCAAGCGATATTTAACGATCTAATAGCGTAATGTGAAAAAGAATCATTCTAAGAATTTAGGGCTTTAAAATCGCTAAGGACGGATCCATACAAAACCACTGGAGGAAGCCTCAAGGAAAACAAATGTTGGAAATAACTTTTTTAACAAGATTAATAAAATAAAAATTTACATTTTTTGACCCAACCCATAAAGAGAGAGATTCATAATTTCGCCTTTTACTGCTTTTCTAAAACACAGTAATCCAAGTTTGATTTTAGATTTAATGAATTAGAACCATTCATGAAACGGTTAAATATCGATATTAATACCCCTCCCATTTTTTTCTGCATTTCAACAAAGCAACAAGTTTTTCAGTATCTAATTGAGTAAGAAAACGTACACACAACGCTACATTACACCAAATGACGGGATCAGATACATACAAAAAATCTATAATAAATTAGTTAATGGATCATTGAAAAAGCAAAAGCAATATGTGTTTTTTTTTTCTAAGTAATCTCCATAATAATAGATATTAAAAAAAATAACTTTGATGAATGGGTATTATCTCAGTATTTGCTATAACAATTAAACTTTAATTTTTAAGGCACCAAAGCAATC
This sequence comes from Riptortus pedestris, assembly GCA_019009955.1. Classification (NCBI taxonomy): domain Eukaryota; kingdom Metazoa; phylum Arthropoda; class Insecta; order Hemiptera; family Alydidae; genus Riptortus; species Riptortus pedestris. The sequence continues at coordinate 19,188,016 of CM032229.1, forward strand.
CATTCTAAATCTTGAAGACATTTTGGTGTCCCATTTTATGTTATATCTATACATCTTATAATTAGGGTATACACTGAAGCTTTTTGATAATACATTTCGTTAAACAATTAGCTGTACTTTTAGCAAATTTCCCTCAAGGGAAATCAGCTATTGAGGTCGTACTCATGACGTGAGTTTCGAAAAATTTCTTCAAATGTCCATCGATCCTACGCAGGAGATAACGAAAATGAGGTCCATTCAAAATTATATATATATATATATATATATACTCGTATATATATTTGTCTGTTAATGCTCTAGCGGTCGCAATTTTTGTTTGATCTTTACGAAACTCGATATTTAACCGTTTTATGTAAAAAGACAGATCAAGTTCGTTAATGGCTGAATTCGGACCAAAGGGAGGGGGGGGGGGTTTAGAGGGGGGATTTTTGAAAATTCGAATTATCTCCGTTATTATGCATCGGATCGAAAAATTGTATAGGACCAATCTTATTGCAAATTAAATTTACTATAAATATTGTTATATACACTTATCTGACCATTATTATACATACTCTATCTTGAATATTAACCGAGATATTTGCATTTTTATGGTCGGGTGTTGTCCGGGGTAGTTCGGCCGTTTTCGAAAGTGCTCGGCTCTGGCGGAAGCTTCTAACCTAACCTGTCGTTTCTAACCTTACCTAACCTTCTTTACTTTGTGAGATTTATGCAAATACGTTCTGTTCATCCGCCCCCCCCCCTTCTTTAGTTCTTGGACTACTAAAATTTGAGTTATTAAAATATAAATTATTCTTACAATTCAGAAGCCGTTTCAGTTGGGAGTTTATTAAAATTAACTGAACGATTTCTCATTACCGTTTGTATTTACTTATGGTGGTGTTGTGTTACCAGTATGCAGATTTCTCTATTGCTAAACTTCACATAGGAAATCTGCTTAGTTTACGCAGCCCCTGCGTGACGGACTTTTATATTTTGTAATGCTAAATATACTTCATTTATTCGTTAGCATGACGTAAAATTGAATATTTTTCTTAAAATATCATTGATTGTATGTGTGTGTGTTACACTCTTAAGGCGAAACTTTGTCCAAGGTAGCAAAGACATGATTCTACAAGTTTTTAGCTTAGTTACAAGAAAAATTAAGAAATAACTCTAAAAGGAAAATATTCAAATGTCATATAATTAGGACTCTTTACATTAAACATATTCCTTCTTAGACGATTCCCTAATTCCTATAGCTGTTTATTCTACTTCTTTTTCATTTATTTATAGTTTTGTAAAACTTATATAATCGTTTATTGTTTGTTAAGTTTTCCTGCTTAAATAAATGATAGAGCTACAATTTCTAACGTCTCATTGGTAAGACAATCTCATCAAGATATGGTACAATAGTTCCGTCAAGTGATGCATGTACAATGTGGAGGAGAAATAAACATGTTGGATATAGCAATGCAAGTTTCATAAGGGGAAAAGTTACGCCGATGAAACACATAAATTGCATGCATTATTATTATGCAGGACATAGAGTGCAGTTCCGCCGTAAACTAGCGCCATATCGTAACCATTTCATAAAACCTTCCCATAATTCTTCAGCTTGACACTCGCTGGGCTTGGACACAACTCTGTCAAAATGTATCCAGCAATCCGATTGATAGGTGCATGAAATTAATGAAAAAGTCCTTCACGTAGGGGCTGCGTAAACTAAGCAGAATTCCCGCGTCCTCGTGCGAGATCATCTCACAACATACTACTTCAACGTAAACCCCTGAGTAGTAAGGGGTGGCGGGGAGGGGGTAACTGAAGCCTGATTCCTAAAAAGTACGAATAATTCGTTTAATACTTGAGATACGAAAATATGTATAGAACAACAATTGTAGAGCATGGATAGTTCAACAAGATTGGTTCTATAACATTTCACGATCCAACTCATTATAACGGAGATATTTGGGATTTTCCAATTCCCCCACCCTCTAAACCCCCACTATTCTAGATACGATTTCAGCCACTAACAAATATGTTGTTTGCTGTTTACTGAAAAGGTTAAATATTGAATATGTTAGAGATAAAATGAATATTTCAAGACAAGAACGTAAAATCTTAATATCTGTCTCTTGTATAACAAAGGTCTCTTGAAAACGCTTCGAATAAAGTGGCATATAATATAACAGAGTATTGTTTATTTGGCACGGTAGAACTGAGGGTTTGCTGAAGGCTGAAAACTAAAAAATCCTAATATCTAGGTTAATATTCAAGATAAATGTATACAAATTTATTTCTAGTAAATTCAACTTGCAATAGGATTGGTTTTATACTGTGTTTCGATCCGACATATATGTACGGAGATACTTCGAATTCCTGTCTCTAACCACCCCCCCCCCACTGATCCGATTTCAGCCATTCACGAACTTGACCTTTTAGATTTGCATGAAAAGCTTACATATCGAGTTTGGTAATGTCTATGGAATTGCTGTAAACAGTCAATAGTTACATCTTATTATGTACTCAATCAAAATATCTTTTGAACAGAAACATAATAACCGAGATATTTAAGGTACTATCGTTCATCTCTGGTCTTTACCCGACTATTAACGAAGTAACATTTAATTTTCCAACCAAAGTTAAATATTGAGTTAGGTATGTACCATATAAAAATTTCGGCCACTTGGATTCGTTAGGAATAATTAACCATCATATATATATATATATATATATATATATATATATATATATATATATATATACACACTCATTTTGACTTGGTTTTTTTATAATATATTTTTAATATCTTTTTTTTTTTAATATTTTTATGGATTAATTCTAGTCGCAAACTTATTACTTTTAATTTTAACTCAACTTTTATTATTTCATTAAAATTGACTTTTGCTTTATTTGTTTTAGTGTCATATGAATCATGATTAGCTGTGTAGGCAGCAACTCACCCTCGGTGAGCAGCCACACTCTTTAATAAGGTATTTTTTCTTCTTCTTCGAAAATCCTGTTATGAGTAAAGCCTCAACAAATGGAATTTCTCTTATTGGAAGAGTCCTGCAGTAAATTGACTCATCCGGAGGTTGTGTCATCCTTTCTGTTACTATAAAACCTTGGGATAAAACTCCAATAGTTGTCCTGTATGAGATGGAGAAATACTATTTCCATATTCCTAGTTAATAGGGAGTAGGAGGCGTGGGAGAGGGAAGTACCACCCACGCTCCGATGAGCACCAACCGTAGCCAGCCAGGAATACGGGGAAATCATCCTGGCTCACTTTATAACAACAATGAAGGCAACGTCTCCAAATCAAAGAAGTCCGTCACGCAGGGGCTGCGTCAACTAAGCAGACTTCCCACATGCTTTTATGACACACTAGCAATCTCATCTCACCACATATACCGGCTGAACACCAGACAGTACGAGATATTTGAGTTACAAAAAAATGCATTGAGCAATAGCAGTTGTAGTAAATGAATATTTTAATAAGACTCTCCGATTTCTATCAATAACTAATATGGTTTTTGCTGTCGACTGAAACAGTTTAATATTGAGTAGGGCACAGATAAAATGGACATTGATCGCACAATGAATTGGCATTTATTTCGAAAAATAAAGGCCCCATGAAAACAATATTTAAACTTATAATGAAAATGTTCATATTAAAACAACTTATTGTTATTATGACGTGAGTAGGTGTGGGTTTACTGAAGTTAAGTTGAAAACTAAGAAATCCAAATATCTTGGTTAATATTCATATCAGAGAAAAATATATATATATATATATATATATATATAACAGCATTTATAGGTAATTGAATATATAGTCAGATTGGTTCCATAGGAATTTTTTGATCCGACGCATAACAACGGAGATATTTCGAATTTTCAAAATTTCCCCATTCGCTCTGGTTCGATTTTAGCCGTTACCGAACTCGATTTTTAGTTTTGCATAAAACACTAATACATCGTGTTTGATAACGAGAAAACAAAAATTGCGTCCGCTAGAGCGGTACCAGACATATATATGCAATTTTGAACGAACCTCATTTTCTTTATCTCCAGGGTAGGATCGATGGACAATTGAAGAAATGTTTCGAAAACCGAGTCATGAGTTCGACCCCAATAGCTGATTTCCCTTAGGGGAAATCTGCTAAAATGAACATTTTCAAGACAAGAACGCAAAACGTTAATTGATGACGTCATTGTACAACGAATATGCATGTACCTCACATAATATAGGTCTTATGAAAACAATATTTGGTATTTAAGGTAAGAATAAAGTGGCTCATGTTACAATAACTTATTGTTATTATGACAAGAGCAAGGGTGCCTATTTTTAAAAGTGTGGGTTTAAAGGCTCGAAATTAAAAAAAAAAACCATCACGCAGGGGCTGCGTAAACTAAGCAGATTTCCTATGTGAAGTTTTACAATAGAGGAATTTCACGAGAGCCGTGCAGTTAAGGAAACGGCCGAACTAGCATTTGGCGAGAGTCACAGATTTAATAAAAATGCAAATATCTCGGCTAATATTCAAGATAGGGAATAAATGTATATAACAATATTTATAGTAAATTTAATGTGCAATAAGATTAATTCAATTTTTCGATCTGACGTACAGTAACGAAGATATTTCGAATTTTCGAAAATCCTCCCCTCTAGACTACCCCTCCCACTGGTCCGATTTCAACCGTTAACGAACTTAGTCTTTCTTTTTACATAAAATGACTAAATATCGAGTTTGGTAACGATCAAACAAAATTTGCGACCGCTAGAGCGGTAACAGACAAATATATATATATATATATATATATATATATATATATATATATATATATATATATATATAAATTTTGCTCGAACCTCATTTTAGTCATCTACTAAATAGGATCGATGGACATTTGATGAAAAATTTCGAAAATTCCGTCATGAGTACAACCTCAATAGCTGATTTCCCTTAAGGGAATTCTGCTAAAAGGAAATGCAAACATTTCTGTTAAATCGGATAGAGAAAAGGTCTATAGAACAAAATTTATAGAAAATTACATTTACAAGATTGCATTATTGTAAAATGATTATGATTATTTGTTCCGAATAATAGTAACGGAGATCTTTTCGATTTTCTTCCCCGATTTCAGCCATTAGAGAACTTGATCTTTAGTTTCACATGAAACGCTTGTACATCGAGTTTGACAACGATCAACAGCTGATAACCTTTGAAGAAATATGCTAATTCACCATAATATTTCTCATTTACCGTTCAGGATTTTACTTTGAAAAAATGTATTTTACTCATTTGGCACTAAATTAAAGTCCTTTCCTCCTTTAAGACGATGTGTATAAATGTCTTTCTGTAAAAGGTTTGTCCGGTCCGCAAACATACTTCGCGGAATGAACCCTCTCAAGCCGGAAGTGGAAACCCGGGCGAATGTCCAGAGAGTCAAATTACAGTGGACACGAGATAGGCATGTCTGAGAGAGCTGATAAGAGCTAAGGGAGCCTGTAGAGAGAGTGATAAGGCTATGTAGAAGCCTCCAGGAGATGTAGAGGGGTAGTGCCTAAACCTGGCCAGCTGATACCATCTCCCAGCTGTAGATGTTATCTCAGGCCAAACAGCTACATTAGGAAACCAACAGCCCGCCGACCCCACTCCGCTTTTTATGTCAGCATTTTCGGGATAAATGCCCCTTGCCGATTATAAACACTTTCTTGTCAATTCCCACGTTTTCGCCCGCCTCATTTATGGGGATATTCTCAATCAAATTATGAAGTAACCTGCATTTCGGGAAAGTTATGCGTCAGTTTATTACTCGCAGCATAACTTATTGTATAAGCCTCTTTTTATTATTTGCTTTTCAACTGATCCACTATGGACCTATCGAAAACAGTTATCGTAACAGCATATTGCCAGTGATTTAATGAGTTCAGCTGAACAACTTTTTTTAAAAAAGCTACTAACTAGGCATAGAGATGGAAAATATAAATAACTCTATTTTAACAGCAAAGTGTTAAGATAAGAACTGTAGAAATTTCCACAAAATTAATGAGTTCCGTGTTGATCATTCAAATGTACAAAAAAATTCAATTTCTAACTATTTTAAAGTTTACATATTAATGATAGAGATGATAATATTTTTAAAATGAAATGTGTCATTCTACTAACATGAAATCTGTCTATTGTTTTTGTCAGTTTCTTGATTTTGTTTTAGTTTTAGGACTTCATAAAGGTAAAAAGGTCTCTGAAACTATTAAACAAGGATACATTTTTTTCTTTTTTGCTAGTAGCTTACATGTAAACTATTAAAAAGAGCTTTGGTGATTTAATTAACAGTTGCTGTCTTGAAATAATTTAAGCTACATAATCTTAAGATAATCTTTACTTAATAGTCTGAAATTAATAATCCATTATCTTAAAAAGTAGACTTTTGGAAATACAACACGAAAATAAAAATGAGCAGCACTTTAGAAATAAGATCTATCAGAATTCTAAAAATTTATTTTTTTAAGTTCAAAATTTAAATTTCTTTTCAAGTTTTGGCATATTATTTTATTTATACATGAATTACAGAATACAAAAAAGGGTTATTTGTTAGTTTTTAATACCAATTTATTTTATCTAATAAGTCTGGATTTTTTATAATGCTAAAATTAGTAATGTTCAGCTATGACTGTTAAATTGTACAATTCTATTATTCATTATCATATTTTTTTTTGTTTGGTGTTTTACAGCAATTAACTCGTGTGTGTTAACAAGTGTTCGTTAATGGCGAAAACTGTGTAATAAAAAAAAGCTATATAATCAGTTTTTTGTTCTATCCCTCGATTCTCGTTTTAGTAATTCCAATACTAATGAAGTTTGTATTGTATTTTTTGTGATTTCAACCCCATACTTTTCAATTGTTTTTATTAAGTAGTCACTATAGATCTCAAGACCAGCTTATAACGCAGATCCCGTTTCTTAGAGAGGAATAGAAAATGTGATATGACGTCATTTTTGAGCTATTGGAAACCCCGCTAAATTTAAGCAACCCTCAGCGTAACAGACTTTCACTATTTTCAATGGCACAGGTTTAAACTGTTGAAGTATTGAAGAAATTCTATTTTTTATGATTATCCGTCCAAATTAATGTATATAAAGAAAATTAATTAAAAGAGGATACATAAATGAGAATCTCAAAAAGAATAAGAAACAATTAATAACGAATGACAGACAATTATATAATGTTGTGCACCACATCTAAACAAAATAGTTTTTAAGAACGTTTTAAAGAATAATGTAAATAAGATCTTGTACTCGGTGAACATGAACTTCGACCTTTTCTCCACAGCTGATTTAACTACTTTCACTTGAAATTCATTTATAACTTTTTTTTAAACAGTTTAACCTGACACGATTACTTCTAATGAAACTAGACAATATTTTTTTCTTTCCCGTCTCAATAAGTATAGATGATATGAGCCGACAGTTTGATACGTACATTAGATTATTATTCAACGCTAGTCTATCACCGATTCTGTTTTGCCAGCGATATCTCACTACTTAGTAAGCCTGTTATGCCCCCACATCCAGCCATACATGTTTGCAAATATCTACCCACATACTCGAGAATACTAATAGATATTCAGGACGAAAATATGCCGCATATATTTATATATCCAGAGGGCCTAAACATTCGCTGGGGTGTATTTAATATCCCATTTGATTACATATGTTAGTATTATAAATGTAAAGGGAGCATTGATTTATTTGTTACACGCTACTTCCATACATGAGTATAGAAAATCTAACATATATATTGACATGTTAATAGTATACTGTAAAGTTCCACTACTTCCCTAAACATTCTTTGAGATGTATTTAATAACTCATTAGATTACATATGTTTATATTTTAGGCGTAACAGTTTTATGATTTATTTATTATCCAGTACTTCCATAGAGAAGTATAGTGCTGCTATTATTTTTTAATGCTCTTTATTCTACTAAGGCTAATTAGGACGTGTTATCTACACGTTACTACCCTTAGCTAACCAAGATGGGACTAAAGACTAGAAGAAGTAAGCCGAACATATTGATTCGTTAATAATATGTTAACCATTTTTCCACTGGCCCTAAACATGCGCTGCGGTTTATTCTATAACTCATTTGATTGCATATTTTGCCATGATTTTAAACGCCTTGGTAAATCTAGAGTCATGTATTAAATTTCTTGCCTCTGCAATAGGAATTAATTTAGTGATGAACTCGTTAAATAAAATCCTTGAGTAGAAAAGGGAGGTAACCTGTAATTATCCCGTCCCAATTAACCTCTGTAACACAAGTAAACGTTAATAAATACAATTTTAATCTTACTTAAAACCAACATTATAATATACACGACTAATCAATAAAAGGCATTTTGTATGAAATACCTTGATAAAGAAAAATGGTAATATAACATTTTTTGATTAGACGTATTATAATGGAGATATTTATTTATTTTTGACCCCCCTCCTCTCAACCCTCGCTCCGTTTGGCCCAATTAACGAACTCAACCTTTTGTTTTACATGATCAAATTTTGGATTCTATCACGGAGTCAGTCACGAGCTGAGTATCCTTTGTGGGTCTATCCTATGAGTAAAATTGCGAATTACTACATGCTGGAGACGGAAAATAGAAATAATTCTATTAATATTCGCCTTGCAATAAAGTTTTTTTTTAAAAAAAAAAAATAGAAATTGCATCAAGATTGATAAGTTTGGTGATATCCATTCCGAATGTTTCACAATTTACAAATTCTAAGTGTTTTAAAACTAATGTATAAATGTTAGTGGTGATAATATTTGATTGAAATGATATATGTTTCATCTATTTATCGTTAGATTTTTACAAATATTTTCTTTTTAGTTCATCGGAAACTATTGGCAAACCTCTTTTAATTCCTGAACCCACGTTGACCTGCGCAAACTCAGGATTGTATTGCATTGAAAACTATAATGTGAATAGTTCATTATTTTTGTTTGTTACTGAGCTTGGTTTGACTCAGTTTTAAAGATCGCTACAGTATATCAGTATTATATATAGCAAGTAGTAACCTAAATGATATAACCGTGATGTTAGGGCAGTGTTGATGTTAGTAGGCGTAGAACCGGTCCATGATGAGGTAGGTGACAAGGTGAACCACTTAGGCCCTATCTATTCATTATGTACAAATGGTACTAAATAGACGAAACTAACAATTAATAGCCCATTCTCAAGGTTTTAGCTCAACTTAATATCTCATACTGAGAAATTTAGATCAGCCAATGTGTTATTATGTCATTCGCCATGAATCAGACTTTACGGTCTCAGATGTGGGATACCGCCATTAATATTCAGTAAAGTGAGATATGTTTCAATTAATTTCCTTATTTCGCAACTATTCTCAATTATTAATTGATTTTCATTATGAGTTAATTACTCTATGTCTAACGCAATTAATATCTTTAAGACCTAATCTTTAAAGCTTACATCAGATGTGTCAGCACCTTAAATTATCAATCCGTTGTTCTAAATTTGATAGTGAAAAAGAGTTTTAAACATTCAACTACATGCGATAAAATACATCAAAAATAATTTTTAGTATCTCCTTTTAATATATCTTCAAGCAAATAATGTATTCAGTAATGAGCAAAATTTAGTTTCATGGTTAAAATTAATACTAAAACTCTGCCGTTACCTGACAGCTTGGCGGGCTCATTCAATTTTAGTTATTATAGGTAAATAGGTTTTAACCAAATATTGAAAATTGGTTGAAAAATATTAAATAAGATTGTTGATATCTTATTTTTTGTCCGATGTCTTAAAACTGAAATATTTCAATTTTACCATTTACCTAACCCACTCTCCTCCTTGACCACTTTAAGCCATCAACAAAGACTTGATCTTTAGCTTTTCAGATCAAATTTTGGCTTCGGAAAAGATAGCTCAAATTTATACATTGGACCAAATTCGGCTCGGCTTCTCATTGGACATACTTTTTTTACAATCCTTCTTAGATTGTCTGGACAATATTTTCAACCATCTAAAAAAAAAACTTAACATGTTTCCCAGAATTTAGTTTATTGGAACATATTAAAATGTAATTTTAGCCTATTGATTATCTTTCAAATTAAATTTTAATTGTATTTTTACCTCATGTTGGTTTTATTATTACACTTATATTGAACATGTAATTCAGTTTAGAATATTTTTTGGTAGCCTTTAATGCTTATTCGTTGCTGCTATTTAATAGATAGTTTTAGTTTTATTATTCTTGTTTTCTAGTTGTTGATTGAATAAAATCGCCTTTTCAAGGAAGCTCTTAAATTAATACATTGACATAGGACTCTATTGTTACCAAGTTTATTATAAAAAATAGCCAATGCATTATCTCACATAGTTTCCCTCTACAATGACATTGTTCGAATGCAATTTATAAAGGTATGTACAATATGAATCACAATAAAGGAAAACTATTATTGGAAAACGAAACAGAGGATTTATTTGTGTAATTGATTTAGTGAAAGTGTTTGCTAAAGAAGTTTTACTACTGTCATCAGTTTTTTAATGATAAGAAAATCTTCGGCTCAAAAGCCTTTTGAAGATCAAAGCTCTACCGCGCTCTTTCGGTAATGTTGTTGACTTTTCAGACCAACGGCCTCAAAATAAACTACAAACCAAAAATCTCTGGTCTTTATAATATTTTCGTCAATAAGTGGAGCAGGCCTGAGGTTGAGACATGAGTGTTTTTGCGCCATACTCTGAATGAGATGCGTGTCTTGGAATAGATAATGTCAAGACAGCAAGTGGTAAATGAATGTGTGTTGATCAGTATTCTAGTTGTAAGCCTTCCAATAGCACGGCTTCTGTTGCTCAACAACTCACACATCTCTCGCCAGTTACAACCAATCAACGGCCAATCTCGCCCCAATCAAATGTTGCTTCAACCCAAACATGTTACAAAAAAAAACAACGTTTTTTTCTACGAGTGTATCTTGTGTATAAAAATATCCAGCCTACTAAATATATACCAAACTCAGGTCTAATTTATTATCTGAACTTTAACATGGCACAAAATCGGGACTTCTATTTATCTTCCCGCTGAAAATTCGCGATGGTAAAGCTCGGCAAAAATATGAAATCTTCCAGATATGCCTTATATATAGTCCAAAACCCATTCAAGAATTACATCTAATTAGTGAAATATCTTTAGAATCTGTCAGGACACATTCTATAATTGTCAGTGTTTGGTTAACGAAATAGTAAAACTCGACAAAATAAGTAACTGTTTTCTTTTCAAATCACACTAGTGACCGAAGGTGGGGCAGTTTTAAGGAATTCGGATTGAATCTAGTCGTCACACGAATTGTTGGTGCAAACTGTACAGAACTGTTCTTGAAAGCCACGGTACTCCACTTAGGTTCAAACAAATTTTATCTAAGACCAAAAAAGGAACATTCATGGTTTTACATATTTTACTAACTGCATTAACTATTCATTTCTTGTTTAATTGTTTTTCTTAACCAGATATAGAACAATTCGAGATTTATCTCATAACCCGACTATAAATAGGTTATAACACTTTCCATTATTGTTCTATACAATAAATAAGCGATGCTTACATTTTATTAAGATACTATTGTACTAATGACGTGCAAAATCAGACCAAAGAATAGATTTTGCAAATAGATAGAGGATTTGAATCGGGGTGCAAAACCATTCAATGATCTAGAGAAAGAAGACAAAGAATATTTGTTTATAGCCTGTACGAACAAGGCATTACTGACATTAGGTGACTTCAATGCTAAGATAGGCAGAGGGGAGTCCAACGAAGCAAACACCACACATTACAGTGAACATAGTTGGACAATGATAATAAAATTAGTCTTGGACTAAATATGCAATATGCATAACTAAACTATGAAACAAAGAAAGATGGGATATGTTGTTTTACACAGCTCGCCTAGTCTAGCCAATATCATTGCGGTAAAGAACTCCCCTGGAATGCAAAGAATTCTGTGTTCGGATCCGGGCTGTAAAACTTGTTTTTTTTTCTGGTATAAAAAAAGGTCAAAAAAAGTTTGCTACTGTCTTACTCGTAGGCAAACTAAATATGCGGTCTAAAAGGATTTACTGCTAATTAAAATGATATAAAGAAACCGCTCAAAGTTAAAACAAAATTACTATATTTTGCATTGAAAATATAACATTATTTGGAGTTACTTTTTTTCATTTCAGTCAAACATTACTTTTCCTTGTGTCATTTCCTCGGAGGCCGAATGACAAGACACACATCCCCGCCGAAGGACGTAGTGACCGGATTTAGCCTGGATATGTTGAAAGGTTGACATAGAGGATAGGAGAAGCGGAGCATGTAATAGAGCGGCCTAGAACAATGGGAGATATCAGCTGTTATTACCTGGCAACAAAGGCAATTATTAGAGGCAGGATACCGTCATACAGCCATTACACCACCGAATGTCACTAGTCACTCACATGGAACACTTGAATGATTACATTCTTCTTATTTTCTTAAATTAGTTTCAGGAGAGAAATAAATAATGAAGGCAGTGGAATACACGAAACTTCGAAAAATGAAGATACCAAAATATAGTATCCTATTTAGGTTTCAGCATTTCAAAAAATGTAGTCCTAGCTGTGGTGGAGCTACAAGAATAGGGAAATACTCATTCAAATAGGCTCCATTTTGTAATATTAAAATTCGACTTATTGGTATATACATGCAACGCCAAGAAATATTACAATATTCCACTTGTATACTAAACAAAATAATTGAAAATCTATTTTCAACGTTTCTAACGATATAATACAGTTTCCAAGTCCTCCAAGATCAATTTTATAAATGGAGTTCACGAACAATTATCATCTTTAATGTGAAGTCATACAAATTTATTCTATTTATAAACATAATTACCAGTGGAACAGTTACTTACTTTTTTTAAAAAAAAAAAAAAAGTATATAATAAAATCGAAAATGTTTTACTACTTTACTCTAATTTTAAGTTCAGAAAGACTTTTACAGTATGTCTCCTGCGTTTATCTATCAACTCAATGCATTTTTACCGCCAGTTTGGGAAAACCATAAACGAAAATATGACAAACATTTGTAGTTGAGAATTAAAGTAAATTTATGAACACTCTTCATGGAAACAATTGAATTAAGATTAAATGCATGCTACATTTATTAACAAAATTAACTTAAGGATGTCAAGCGAAATTATATTAAAATATATTTTTTTCCCCGTGATAATACATTATTAAAAGCACTTAATGAAAAACGTTTCACAGTTAAAAATATGAACGTTTTGGATTTAATCTATTTACATAACATGGCAAAAAATACACACTTTAATTGCCAAAATATCAAAAATTAAATTAGAAACACTCCATTTTTAAATTTATAGAAATTTATTTCACCGACTCAGATATTGGAGACATACAGTGGTTTAATAGTTTAAGACACACTCGGAAATATCAACTCAATACCATTTCATAGAATGAAGTTTAACTTGAATGGTGACTAACGTGATCGTTAGTTCAGTTAAATGACACGTGTTTCGCTCTTATTAATTCGGGTTTTTTCCATTCACAGTCCTTAGTTTTTTGTAAAGGACGCAGGGTTTCTGTGGTGAAGGATTATGCCAATCACATTCTTGATAGCCATGAGTTCTAATTTTAAAAGTTCAAAGATAATCCTTCCGTTGGATTTCTGAATCTGAATCTTGGTAGGCATAATTTGAACGTTCATGGTAATGTAAATAGGTTAGTACAGACAGAGTGAGCATACCATAGACAATAGTTTCAAAAAATAGCACAAACATAAACAAACTTCACCCCAATTCTACTTTGAATAACCAACAATGTTGATCATCATTATGTTTTTGGTCGGAATGCGGTATCTTTTCAATTCATTTTTGACGCCATTGAAGCTCACCGGTTGGCCGATTGCCAATAACAGGTGATTTAACTGTTTTGTAATATCATTTTGTGCCATAGAGGTTAATATTTGAAACGATTTGCTCCAGCTCTATCTCGCTGTGGTGAAATAAGATCAGAGCCCTCCTCTGCTCTCATGCATATATTAATTTTACAGCCGGCATAAATAAAAGCTACCAATGTCTTACTGCTCAATTTATCGAATGTTTAATTTATTATTGATGGAAAATGCTTATTCCTTATAGCTGTGACTTATTTATAGTAATTTTATTCAGAATCGCTTATTATTTATTTCAATGGTGCCCTGAGTGATAGATCTGTTACTTTTTAGGGGCTTGCAAAATGACTAGCAGACCAATTTCTACCATTAATTAGTCTGAGTTAAATTTTAGAAAGTACTAGAAGTAATTGAATTACTGAAACGATGAAACTTAGTTTGGTTGCGAATTGCGCTTGAGCATGATTCATCCATGCTATCCATTTTAAGTTCACATGGCCGTAGAAATCTTTGTTTGAAATAATATGTTATTCTTTCGCCCAGTGGTTAATTTTATCATTGCTTAGCTTTGCAAGTGTTACACGTAATTCATGCAGATAGCATACCCGTATTTTTTCTTTCCGTATACATTGTACTTTGTAGTTTGCAGATAACTATAGTTTTTAAAAACTAATTAACATATAAATAATGTAATCTTTCTTGAGACGTGATTGCACACATAATTTTATAATTAATGTGCATAAAGCTGTACATTATTAAATTAAAAGTAATATATGTTAAGTTGCAATCGACTTTAAGGCGACTTTAAGGTCACGCTTTTTCTATTTAATCAATGAATTCTATTTTGATACTTTTTATTTTATAAAATATATTAATGTTCAATACTCTTTTTTTTAATTATTTAATTTATTAAATCAGGTGTAGACGTTTTAGCAGATTTCCCTTAAGGGAAATCAGCTATTGAGGTTGTACTCATGGCGGAATTTACGAAATTCTTCTTCAAATGTCCATCGATCCTACCTAGTAGATGACGAAAATGAGGTCCGTTCAAAACTATATATATATATATATATATATTTATTTATATATGTCTGTTAACACTCTAGTGGTCGCAATTTTTGTTTGATCGTTACCAAACTCGATATTTAGTCGTTTTATGTAAAAAGAAAGATCAATTTCGTTAACGGCTGAAATCGGAACAGTGGGAGGGGGGGTTTAGAGGGGAGGATTTTCAAAAATTCGAAATATCTCCGTTACTATACGTCGGATCGAAAAATTGTACAGAATTAATCTTCTTGCAAATTATATTTACTATAAATATTGTTATATACCTTTATCCTTTATCTTGAATATTAACCAAGATATTTGCATTTTTATTAAATCAGGGCGGTTAACGGACGAAGGGACTTTCCCGCCAAAAGCTAGTTCGGCCGTTTCATTAACTGCTCGGCTCTCGTGGAATTTCTCTATTGTATAACTTCACGTGGGAAATCTGCTTAGTTTACGTAGCCCCTGCGTGACGGACTTTCTATTTCTACTTGCAAGAATGACGAGGTTACTGAAAAATGTCTTCAAACGTCTCTTTCCATTACGTGTATATATACTCACACAAACAAACACATATTTATTTATCTTTGTTTGTATGTGTACTTGATTGTCAGTGCGTTGATTTTGGTTTGCTCCTTACAAAACTGGAGAATATATCTTTCATGTAAAACTTCGTTTCAACTTCGTCGATGGCTAAAACTGGCCCGCTGCGAGTTTAAGAAATTTAAAAAAAAATAAATACATCATCAATAATTCATGTGTCCAATCCATATATGTCATATATCACGTTTTTTTGAAGAAGTAATTTTTTACAATAGATTTCCGATATATATTTCAACAAGATTCGTAATGATACATTTGTTGATCTGGTTTATAATACCGAAGGCATTTTGAACTTTTTATTTCAATCCTTCTCCCCTCCCGTTTCTTCTCCGAAGTAAGTGATAGATGATCTGCGTTAAAATATTAATTACAATGTTAATGTTATAGTTAAAGAAAAAAAGGTTCAATTAAAGACAGTCAATTTTCAATACCAATCTTCATAAATTGTAATATTTTATGACCCGCCTCATAATAACGGACATATTTTGAATTTCTTTTCCCGTTCTCAACACTCGCCTTATTACTTTAGTTCAATTTCAGTTCCTATTTTTACATGAAAAGCTTCAATTTCGGGCTCGGTAACGATAAAAAAAATTACAACCACCAAAGGACAAATTTGAGGATCTTAGGTATCATGTATATTCAAAGACTTTTTCAAAAATGAATTATGGTTTTCATCGAATCTTTACTACAAGAGATGAATGAAAAATCTGACAATCAGTAATAATAAATTTTAATATAGGGCTCAATATTGACTGATTTTGTATGATTCATGTAAATCTAAAGATAGATTTTTTTAATCATCGTAATCGGGCTATAGGGTTGGGCCAGTGGCCGAGCGGGTTAAGGAGTGGGTTCAACTAACACATCCGCCAGCAAGCAGAAGGTAAAAATAGGTGCAAGTTCGATCCCCGCCGAGGGAGAACATTTTAGTTCGCTAACATATCGAGCTAGTGTCACAGTTCTTCTGGATCAGCGGGAGTCGAAAGAGCATTTAAGTCTGACAGCCCCAAGGGACTGACTAACGACTTTGGCTCTCTTCGAGCCAGTCCACAGGCAGGCTGACAGCGAGAACTGGCCAAAGACACTCTTTAAGATGGGACCGTCAGTCTACTGGAGACAACAATTCCATGTCCTCCTTGGATAACGGAGTTTGTCCTCAAATCCCTCGAGTTTCGCTCGGGGGCAGCTATGTATCTTAAATGTCTATAATGTCAACCGAAAGAAGGAAAAACAAATTGGGCTAGATGGAGGGGGGTTTAAAAGGGTTAAATTAAATAATTCATAATATTTCCGTTGTTTTGTGTCTGATCGAAAAGTATTACTTAATCATTTAATGTCCTTCAATTATATATCTATATACTTTTTCTCTAATTTGGATATTAAGCGAGCTATTAGTTGTTTTTTTTTTCCTTTTCAGTATTGTTAACTACCACTCCTGTACAAGATATATTTACAGAAACAGGATGTCTGGAATGATATCATCTCGTGCCCAACTTAAATTTGAAGATGCGGTTACGTAGGCTTCTTATTAGCGGAGAAATAAAAATTCGATTTTGAGATGGCAGCCATTCAAGCAGATGTGAAACCTGCTTATTTTACGCAGACCCAGCGTTCCGGACTTGTAGGCTAAGCCCTACTACACATGGGATAAGTCCTGAAAGGCTGCAATTATGGCAAAGAGATTAATGACAGCGTACAGATATTTGCTAGGCGTACATTGTAGTATGTGTATATGTTAGTGTCGTAGGCATTGCTGCTCGGTGAGCGTATTACCTGCCAGCACGTGCTTGTAGGGCAGGAATCTCAATCTCAGAATTAATTTCACGCTGACCTTATAAAAACACGACCGACCGGATCTCCTGTCCGCACAACTACCAATTAACTGTTTCTCGACTTTTTCTCTTTTTTTTTCTTCTTTTTTTTCTCGTTGAATTTATCTTTCCTCATAAAATGGATTGATATAAAACAGACTTAGATATTCCGAGTAAGTCTCTATCTTGGGTAGTTATAGGATGTCCGATTTGATGACAACTGTTATAATGGCCTTTAATGTCAAACGTGAACAACATTTTATATCAAATCCGCTACACGCAAAAGCGCCTTGAAATGTCTCTGTTCAACAAAAAAAAAAAGTCTAGCTTAAAAAAAAAAACACATTAATTATGTCCTAATATCAGTGGCATTTTTCATTTCATTAATTACTTGTAATGGGCATGAGACTTTGATTTTAATTGATCACTTGATGTATTTATTAATTGTATATGTATTATGTAGGAAGCCGAAGGTAAAAATAGGTGCTGGTTCGATCCCGTAAGGTAGAATATTAGTTCACGAGGTCGCTAAAAGAGCGCGCTACTGTCACAGCACTTATGGATCAGCGGGAGTCTGAAGATTATATACGTCTGACAGCCCTCGAGATAACTAGCGATTATGACTCTCTTAGGTCCCGTCCACATCAAGGCTGACAGCGTACGCAAAAACTTATGATCACGAATCTCCCTATTTTCGCTCGGGGGCGGCTACGATTCTTAAAGCTCTAAAATGCGAACCGAAAAAATATGTATGTATTCCTTTGTAAAATACCTACCTTCTGTTTAATGTTCATACATGTCAATCGTTTAGTTAAGATGTTTTTGAAATCCTGTCATTTAGTATATATGATTTTACTATCCGCTGTAAGTCTTCTATCGTCTGTTATATGTCCATAGTCTTACTTCTGGTTGCAAATTTAGCTTGTTTGTCAGTACCAGTACTTTGTTGTTGTCGTGACCGTATGTAAAAGTAGCCACATCACAGTTATTAGCAGATTTCCCTTAAGGGAAATCAGCTATTGAGGTCGTAATCATGACGCGATTTTCGAAAATTTTCTTCACATGTCCATCGATTCTACCCAGAAGATGACAAAAATGAGGTCCGTTCAAAACGAGATATATATATATATATATATTAACGCTCTAGGGGTCGCAATGTTTGTTTATACCAAACTCGGATATAATCGTTTTATGTAAAAAGGAAGATATGTTCGTTATATAAATCGGACCAGTAGGGGGGAGAAAATTCATATCTCGTTATTATGCTCGGCGGAAATAGCTCTTATTCAAATTAAATTTCCTATAAATATTGTTCTATACATTTATTCTGTATCTTGAATATTACCTATTTGCATTTGTATTCTTTTAATTAACTCCGCCGAAACGTTTCCTTAACTATTCGTCTCATGAATATCTAATCATGGTTAATGCCCTAAATAATGTGTTACCAGTGTTATTAGGCAGATTTCTCTATTGTAAAACTTCACTGGGGAAATCTGCTTAGTTTACGCAGTCCCTGCGTGACGGACTTTTTTTATAATTGCATAGGCTATGAAGGCATGTGTAAATTTGTGTAATAAACGGATATGAACTAACACCTTATTCAATAAATCTGTGTAATTGTTAAACTAAATACACAAAATGTTTGATTGCACTTCAATTAAAATTGTTTCATTTGAAAGTAATATTCGATATTACCGAATGTATCGGATCGAAAACTGTCATAAAATATAATTTAGATCGTTTTGAGATAAACAATAAAAATTCTAAACAACATAATACAAATACAACCATACAGATGCAGTACAAATGAGCACCAATAGAGTACAAACAAGAAAAATATTTGCAGTTTTTTGTCGCTCCCTCTAAACACTAGCTAAAATTAATCAAAATAGGCTTAGGAATGGTCAAAGAGGGCAATTCTGTTAAGATCTGTAAACAGAAGGTTCTCGCGCAATGCTTCCCTTCCTTCGTTCAAGGAAGTAAAAATGTATATATCTATGCTGTATATAAGTATTTAAAGAAAAAGAGAATAGAACAACAGTTGTAGTAAGATTCATTTATAACACGACTGGTTATATAGTCTGTTTTTCCATTAGACTCATAATGACAGAGATAATTCGAAGTTTTATATTTATATTTACCTAAAGGAAAATTTCTTAAAATATACGTGTTTGAGATGGACAAGTCATACTTAATTGGAATTGTCTACTTCATCATGGAAATTCGCTTCTTGCACAGCTCGTACGTGACGGGACCAAATAATTTTGATATGTAGGTCAGTAGCGTTACTCCCATCACAAAATGGATAGTGTGTAGAATTACAGGAGAGAATGAAAACAGCTGATAAGAAGTGTGGGGATAAGCTGACGGCAGAAAGTAGGCAGTGGGTATTCCATTAAGAGAGATGGCAGAAGGTGACAAGCAGACTGGCAGAGAGATGGAAGAAGAATTTCTTCTGCTAATGGAAGCAGAGCTCTTCTAGCTGACAGATCGACCTTTGCTTCTTTATAATTAGGCAACTTCTCACATCTAAAGGTTACTCCTTTCTACTTACATTTCACTATACATTTTTAAATAACATCATCATCAAGTCAGGGGATTATGATTTCACGAAATTGAAAAAAGGAAAAAAAAAATAATTTGTTCGTATAATGAGGTCTTCAAAATTAGCTTCTGTGCTTGAGAGTCACGTTTTTTTTTTTTTAGTTCTTACACAATATTTTAACAACATGTGTAAAATCTTGATCTACATGATGTTGTACAATATCCTGGACTTGACACAAATAGATTTATAAAATACTTTTCAGTTCATTCAGAAATTAACTATAGCTGCTATAGAGCACAACCCTTTTGCCAAATATACCAGCACACTATTAACAAATCGAAAATTAAATTCAATTATACATAGCATGCATTAGTTCTGTATTACAATACGTTTGCCCCCTTTGGAATCCTAGGCGTGACAGTAACTAACGAAAATCTGATCTTCCGAAATAAGTGTAACACATGCATGTTGTTATAATTGCAAACAAAATGATTAGGCATACTTTATAAAATATCCGCTATTCCAATCCACGCGTTAAATAGTTTATTTACAAATTCTTGTACAAGTTTTTTTTTTTAAAACATGCGAAACGAAAACCACGCCATTGGTTGAAAATATTTGTAACTACAGTACCCAACAAGGTTAAATTGTAAAAAAATGAATGCCTAACTCAAAGAATTATTTATACCCGCTAGGGCTCTGCAGTACCTAATCTTGTAATAATATTATTGTTACAGCAAAAATAAAAGCTTGACTTGAGACGATTGTCCTTCGTATTAAAATATTTTTAGAAAAACTTATAATTTTAATTTTGAAAATTACTAACTTTAGTGATGAGAACGTACACTACGTTTTGGTAGTAGATGATTTTTTTGTAATTTGGAGAAATTAAAAAAAAAAGTCGCACTGTAACACCATTTTGGTAATTCTTCAGTAAAAACATGGACCTTTTCCACAAACTTCACGAAATACTGTAGAGCCGCGTCTGGCAGGCCCTGATAATTTTCCAATTCTTTCTGCAACCGAGGTTGGTTTATGGCCACACACACACACACACACACACACACACCAAAACGCAAAACTATAGGAATAGGAAGTTTACCCATGCCAAACGATTCAGTGAAATGCTAATAATTTTATGGTTTTAATAAACAACTGAGAATCTCGCCAGTGAAATTATTTACTAGGCCTAATGTATGAAATATTTGACTTACGATCCGAGAGAGATCTCCTGCTGTATTGAAAGTATATTGTTTATTTTCACCCATTTAATGTAATAACCTTCAAACTGTTATGACTGAATTTAAATCTTTTACCAGGACTTCCAGAAAGTATAAATATTAATAGATTTTAATCAAGATATGCATAATGAAAACAATTTAATCACTTCAAACTAGTTCCATAGAATGTAATCCGGGATTATCGCAGCCTAATTTAGTGACGTTTATTTACTCATTTGCATAATTTTCAAGGCCTCATTCCAACTTTGCCCCTATAAGGAGTCTACGGGTTTAATTATCATGTACTCTTCATATTTATAGCATGGAACCTAAATGTATAATAACACGAAATATGTGTTGGCTCAAAAGGTACAGCGACCAGTGAGTGACCAGTCCTGAATATCTCAACATTTTAGCAGATTTCCCTTTAGGCAAATCAGCTATTGAGGTCGTACTCATGACGCGATTTTCGAAAAATTTCTTCAAATGTCCATCGATCCTATCTAGGAGACTACGAAAATGAGGTCTGTTCAAAATTAAATATCTATCTATCTATCTATATATATATATATATATATATATATATATATATATATATATATGTCTGTTAACGCTCTAGCGGTCGCAATTTGTGTTTGATCGTTACGAAACTCGATATTTAACCGTTTTATGTAAAAAGACAGATCAAGTTCGTTAATGGCTGAAATCGGGCCAGTGGGAGGAGGGGTTTAGGTGGGATTTTCGAAAATTCAAAATATCTCCGTTAGTATGCGTCGGATCGAATAATTATATAAAAACAATCATATTGCAAATTAAATTTACTATAAATATATAAATATTGTTAAACACATTTATTCTCTATCTTGAATATTAACAGAGATATTTGCATTTTTATGAAGTCTGTGATCGGGTATACTTCGGATTACGTTGGCCATTTTCGTCATTGCTCGGCTCAGGTAGAAGCTTCTTCTAACCTTACCTGTCGTTTCTAACCTTACCTTACCTTCGTTACTTTGTGAGATTTATGCACGGTGGTATTGTGTTACCAGTATGTAGATTTCTCTATTGTAAAACTTTACAGGGAAACTCTGCTTAGTTTACGCAGCCCCTGCGTGACGGACTTTTTAACTTTTAAGACAACAACTTTTGGAGCATTACCAATCATCTATTATGAATGAATAAATAACAGTTCTCTGCTTTCTGGACCCAAAGCCTTATCATTAGTGCCCCGTACATAAAACACGGAAACATAGTGTGTGTATGTATATATATATATATATATATATATATATATATATATAAATATGTGTGTGTGTGTGCGTGCGTCTATAAGGAGAAAAAATAAAAATAAATGGCACTTTTTACCTTACCAATTAGACATGCAGAATATTTGTACCGGATCTTTTCTGTTCATCTAAAGAGATCTATAAACTGTGTTCTATGAAAATTTGTGATTCATCGCATTTGTATGATTTCCACAAAAAATTGGTTACGTTTAAATTAAAAATTTAAAAAGTACTACATTTATTTAACCTCCAAACTAAGGCTATGCGAACATATGATAAATTAACTGTCATAGAAAACATATGATCAGCTCGCAAAAATTCAAACAGCTGTAAGAATAACTATTCCTACATATGTCACTTTCACAAAAGTAATTTTAAATGAAGCTGGGGTTCAGTGAAGGAGTATAAATGTTCATAGGAAATATTTCCATTAGTAAGAGTCGGATCGTGAAATATAATAATGATCAGTGTTCTTGATGAATTAGTGTCCTACAGTTGTAGCTCTAAACATGTTCCTCTGACTCAAGAAATCAACAATGTTTAACTCAAGAAGATTGACAAAGTAATATGTTGTTTTTCCTACTTTTCAACTTCCAGAGAACTCCAAACTCCTGCTCATGTAGCC
Organism: Riptortus pedestris; assembly: GCA_019009955.1. NCBI lineage: Eukaryota > Metazoa > Arthropoda > Insecta > Hemiptera > Alydidae > Riptortus > Riptortus pedestris. The sequence goes on from CM032229.1 coordinate 19,211,106, forward strand.
TTCAGTTTAAGCTATTAAATCACGTAATAATCCCTTATCCAGTTTACGCAGTCCCCGCGTAGCGAACTATCTTTAAAGGACCTCCAATAGAATCCCATTTAGACGTGCAACCACGGACCTATTAAGGAACTAATTTAGAAGTATGAAAACAATTTAAGAAAATAGCATATTATTTAAGCGAAGAGAGGCAGCCATAATTTCGGGGGCGCTGTTTAATACTTTCAGCAACCCGGTAAGGCTTTATTAAAAAAAAAACTGAAGCCTATTAAAAATAATGAGGTGCTTGAGAAATCTGGGTTTCAGTTTCAGCCCATCTGATCTTTGTGAACTTTGTGTACGTAACGTGACGTCATGGCTACTAGTCTACAGTTCGATCGTGACTATAGATTTGTTTATCATTTTATTGCGTTGCTTTTTTATAAATATATGTATAGCAATCTGTATATCTGACGTGGCGGAATGCAGGAGGCCATGGAAACCTCATCTGATCTTGCGTAACAAACAGATTGACGAAACATATTGATCCGCATGTGATTTTATTGCTGTTCTTATCGATGACCCAAAAACTAGTTTATAAGAATATAGAGCAAGCTGATCTAGAGAAAAGATGTCTCTCTAGACCATGGCGTGGCTTTGATATTAGGAGTAAAGATTATTAGAAGGGGCATTGAAGAAAAGAACGTGAAACATGTAGAGTTTTAATAAAGTCAATTAAGGAGAATTTATATTCCTATAAATTCTAACCCTTTGTCTACTGATATTAGGTTAGTTTAAAGAGGTTTATAGAAATGTCCCATATTGACAACAGAAAGACAGTCATTTGGTTTCTGGCAGTTCTGAAGTTCTAGTTCAATAACCAAAACTATGAGGAGTATTATTTTTTCAAATAACTGAAAGTGATTTGCTCATTTTTTTAAATTACGTTTATATTTACAAAGAGCGATGCAATGGTTTAATATTTCCTAATGCATTCATTTTAAGGCGAGTGCAGGTACACATAATTTTAACATTAATGGCATTTCGAAAATTAAACGCAGTCTCCCGTATTCTGTTGTTTAAACCTAATTGTCAGTAAATGATTTATTTCGCAAATTCACGAAACCCTTTTTTTTCCACATTTAGTCTTTATGATAAATTTTCGAAAAAAGTAAGGTATAAAGAAGGTGATTTTTGAATATCAGCAATACACTCAATCTTTTTCCAAGGTTATAAAGCACAAGTGTCAGAATAGATTCTGGAAGAATTACTTTCTGAATATGATTCCATTGATGATAGTTGGTGAATACAGCGGCTTTGATCAATGAATAATTCAGTTTATCAATGTTTTCCATAGATGATATCGATGGCGTCTGTTTCATGATTACGACCGATCCTCAGATATTACTGCTGTTTACTATTTTCAAGAGTGAGGGCAGACCGAGTCGGTTGGAACCTGTTAAGAAAATGGAACCAAATAAGTCTGAGATGCTATTAGGTACAGCAGGAAGGGGTTGGAAAATAGTTAGACCCAGTACAAAGTGGCTGGGTGACCTGAACGAAGATTTGTGAAGGTAAGGAATTAGAGACGCTACGCAGGGAGCCATGAAGAATGATTATAGCGCACGAAATGTCCCTCAGGGAATGTAGCGCAGGTTCAGTAAGTTTGTAGTTGGCCGGATGTTTTGCTTTGGACTGCTTGACTCAAAAGCTAGTACTCTCAAAGAGCACTTTACGTATCAAATAGTAGTATACTCGTAGGAAAAAAACTTTGAAACTGTGATTTTCCTTCAATATCCAAGTGCTGCTAATATGGACGGACGTAAGTGGTGTTTTGAGGATCTCTTGAGTCCTAATTTGTGCATTTCAAATGGAATCCTTTTCCTGGCATATAAAGATCAAGGTTGGATGAGTCGGAAAATGAGTCGCAGTAACTTAGTTATCATGCAAACAGTGGATCGGACGTCATCCAGACTTTCAAAAAGTAATTGCGTGGCGCAATAGTCGGTGAATTCACGACTGCGATAAATGATTAATTCAGAGGAATAAAGGATGGCACTGGTGTTAATGAGGATGATTGAATCTGCGATGAAAGCATAAATCAGCGCAAGGTGTAATGAAGTCGGGGCGAAAATATGATGCATAATGTATGCAGATGGTGGAGTCACACGCCATGGGAAGGGCTAGGCCAGCTGTGCACTGAGCATGCGCCGGATTATGTTAGCACTCCCCCCTTCCCCTCTTGAGTTAATGTTACATTTCAATTTTCACCACCCCAATCGGAACAAGCTCATGTGTCAGTGTCAGAAAATATATTTGCTCGGGCAGAGAGGGTTGCGAAACGTTGTTAGACACGTCATTTACAATCAATTACGCCAGAAAGCGGCATGTCCGTGTAATCGTTCAAATATAGTTGTTCCATACCGAAGTTGGAGCCCTACCACACTCGAAGGACTAACAAGGCCGGCAACTTGCGTGTTTTTGGAAAAGTCTGTATACCAATCATGAAGACCACGACACCAATCAATGTCCGGTAAAATTCAAGGACAAATATACGAAAGAGTATACCTACGCCCGCTAATTCTTAATCTCCACAAAGAGGCTCTGATAAAACTTATTATTCTGTTTATCTGCTAAACCATACGGAAAAATGCAAAGGCAAAAATATTCCTGTAGCTTATACGTAATTTAGAATCTGAATATTAGTTAATGATTTAAAATCTTCATTCGAAAAATGCGTTATTGCCTTAACAGGGTTTTCATCAAAGCGATAATCAGAACAAATCCTCCTTATGAATTCTTATAGAAAACTGCAAGGATATATACCCTCGGTTTGAAAATATATATACAAATAATGTAAATCGTCAAGAGCTCAAACATCAAGAGCTCTAAGGAATTCAACATGTGTGAAAAATGTTAACACAGTTCATAAGGCGTCGCTACGAACTAACTACGAAAAACTATAGACAGTAATTGTAAGGAACAAGAATTTACACGCTTAAATTCGAAAGTTTAAACCGATTCACGTTGTATTTATGAGTAATTGAGATGTAAAATATTCTGTTTCATTATAAATTGCAACACTAGATATAGTAAATATTTTTTAATAAAATTAATATATTTTATTCAGATATATTTCAGTAATTGGTTTCTTTTCGGTCAAGAATATTTCTATCTTTCAGCTCAGAGAGACCTACACGTTTGTTTAAATTTCAGACGCACTCCGTTGCGGTGGTTCTTAAAATGTAAATTGACTGAACGATATCTCATGGTCAGTTGTATTTGATCAGTTAATATTCACCGTAGTCTTAAGTGCTTAGTGTACGCAGCTGCTGCGGGGCTGGATTTTTATGAAATGTGGTACGAAGATCATATTGGGAGGGGAAATGATGTTTACTTATCTGTTTTAACGGTGAGCGCAGGTGTAATGGGGGAACACACGACGGTCCGTGAGTTCCCTTGTTCAAGGGAAAATTGCACACTAGATTGTATTTAGCTGGTAGATTTTGTGTCCCCCTGCACCCAATCAGCATCGTAAAGCAATTGAGTAGCTACTCGATTAATGGAGACTGTATCTTTGGTCTGTAATGCCACCATAATAAGAGAAGGAATGAGTCAAGTTCAGTAAAAGGGAAATTAGTAAGGATAATCTTACTCTTTAGAAAAATCGTTTCCGATCTTATTCTACAAATTGTGGAAGTATATATATGCCAAAATGTTAATACTACAGTACTCCTGTGTATAATTATACAGACACAGCGTCTAATTGTAGTACCACGAGCCTTCAATAAGAACAGAAAAGAAATCCTAAAATGGAGGCCATTCTTATAAATGTTTAATGAAGAGGTAATAAATCGGAGACGAACCTAACATTATGTTCAGTATTCAATAATTAGCGACTTAAGAAACATTTAATATCAGTAATTAAAATTCGTTTGCCATTAGAAACGTTCCATTGTAGTGAACACCTTTAGAAGAATTTCCAATGTGTTAATTACAAGAAAATTAAAGGTCTTCAGTTTCGACCGTATTATAACCGGTTTCTCTGCCAGTTCACAATTTTAATTCTCAGCTGTTATTATTAATAGCGGTTCATATTCAAGTAACGTTTTATCTGTTTCAACCATCTTAGAAAGGGGAACTTAGTAACCGTTGGTAGTAATCCACTGTTGAAACGGTACGAAGAATAATTTGTTAGGCTTATACTAGTACTTAGTAATTTACTCATATCAGTTACATTACTGTGTTGAACAAGTTTTTAATCTGTCGAAAAGAAATTCCTCTGAGGAAAAGGTGTTTATTGAACTCTTATTGATAAATGTTTAAGCAGAAGGCAAATTTTCTTGTTGTGTGTAACATTTTAGTTGCCAGAAATTTGCCGGGAAATACATTCGCGTATTCTTAGATGATACGATATAAAGTAATTTAATTTTCTACAATATAATAGTACAAAAAAGGTAAGCACATGAAGGAGTAAATATATCTTCCTAATAATGCCAACCACCATCGCTGTGGGGCACAAAACTAAATAAATAAAAAAAAATAATAAAAATCTAGTACATATAGGAATAACATAATTTTTTTATTAAAACCATTTTAAATTGTTGTCTTTATTAGGAGTCTAATGTTTATTAATTGTCTTTATTACTAGTATTTAATGATTATTTGTTGTATTTAATTTGTATTTTTTGTTTCAGTTTTTGTTATTTTTCTATAATTTTGTTTTCATTATACATTGTGAAACTTCGAGCCAAATCGCAAAGATGCGGGTGCTCCTGTATAAATAAGTAAATAAAAAAAAAAGAAGATACATTCGTATTCTTTATTTTATTGAAGCCAATTGCGGAAATTTTGCTCATAAGCTGGCAGAATTTCTGTAATGATGCGGAACTCAATTAACCAATTGATACAAAGGAACACAAATATAACCATTTTGTAGGCATGAATAAGCGACAGGTCAAGCCCAGATAACAACATCAACAAACAGATATTTCAACACAGAAATGTAATCTTGTGGGATAAAAATAAATAAAGACCTCTTTAATATTTTTATCTCGCAATTAATTCAAGAGTATACGAGATGCTAATGAGCGACAGACCTGCAGCTCATGTCCTCATTTATAGATTACAAAATAATATTTTCATATTATAAATGGCGTATTTGCATCTAAAAGACTCGCCATTATTATTATTATTATAATTATTTATACATATGACAAGACGCGGTAACATTTGTATATGTCATTACTCAGCCGGTTTGACAAGCCTTTTGACATGTATTGAGTGGCATTGCGAAGCAATTACACAAAGGCATTCTTCGATAACGAATTCAAATTGAGTCATAACAATGATGCTATAGTAGTCAATGTGAAGTGAGTTCTACTGTATACAATGGGGGGGGGTAGTGGGATATGCCCCCCCCCTCCCTTGGCGACTGAAGGATTTTCAGGAATCGCTTCAACAATGTACTTTACTACTTATGTAATATTATAATGTTTGTTAAAATGTTCGCTATAAATTTAGGTTTAGAGTAAAATGAGCATATCTTCTGCGGGGTAACTTCTAGATAGATAATTCCTACGAACATACACACTCAACCCCAATAAACTTTGTCTTCACCACTGACTGCTTTCTCAGATATTTTCAGTAGGTAATTTCCAGAAATAAATTACTTTATATATATTTGTTAAAATGTTCGCTATAAGTTTAGGTTTAGAGTAAAATGAGCATATCTTCTGCGGGGTAACTTCTAGATAGATAATTCCTACGAACATACCCCCTCCTTCCCCCCATAAACCTTACCTACACCTCAGACTCCTTTTTCGGATATTTTCAGTAGATAATTTCCAAAAATAACTTTATGTTTTATTATATACAGTAGAATTATTTGACCACTAATGAAAATTCATATACTTTTATGCATCCGAAGCTTTTTTATACATTCTATTGCACTAGCTCAAAGCGGAAATATGATCTTTTGAAATAAATACATAAACACAAATTTTAAAACACCACTTGACTTTCCATCTATTTAATGTTATAATAATGTATTTGATATAATTAATCGGTTTTACTTTCATGTTCAAATTTAAATTCTATTAGAAGATCCTTTTTATTAAACACAGTAGAGGAAATGTTGATCTTGAAAGATTATTAGTTATTGAAAATTACTGGTAATAAAAAGAAATGTTTTTATTTATATTTGAGACCATGAAAATGAGAAGCTTAGTTTATGAATAACGGTAAAAAGTTATTTATTGTTTTAAATATCAAATTCTTTTCTTTATATAATAATATTCAGTTAAATTGTAACTAATTTTAAAGTAGAATATTTATTTAATTTTTCCAAGTATTATCGAGTTTTTGAATATATGTCAAAGATTATTTATTTATTATTTACTTTTGTTAAACGAAGAAAAGCCATATCTCTTGCAAAAAGTTGTAAATCTTAAAAACAATAGATAATAACTATTATTATATACAAACTTCAATGAATGGCGTTTCTAGCTTACAATGCCATCGAAATGTAAGTTCTCTCAGGTTTAGGTTTTATCATGTGACCTTTGATAATAGAGCACTCACTGAACGGAAGTTCACTATAACTGATTAAATTGATTTATGATGCTATAGAAATATATATGTAAAGTTGTATTATCATAATTATATCGTGAATACATATATGTAACTAATTGCTTATGCCAAGACATATTTTAATTTGCTGCCTCAGACAAGTATTACCACTTGTCCAGTAGTGATATACTCTTCACGTGAAACCTTATTACTCTGACGATTGAAAACAGAAAGCGTCTAAATAATTTGTACTTCATTAGCAGATAAAATATAATAATAAAAATCATTAAAGAGACAGCGGCTATCTATTGTCTATTATTTAAAAAAAATTTAGCAATTGAGAACATAAAATGCATTTTCCTGATTTCAGTAATTAAGCTTGTAGTAATATAATAATAATAACCAAATTTTCTATGGTAAATGCAGGAAATGGACTAAATATTTTAGTGGTATTGAGTTTATTCACCCAATGTTGTGTACACTTATAAATTCTGAAATGACCTAAAAATCTTAATTGGGTTAAAGTAGCCCAGTTTAGAAACCGATCGTGAATAACCTTCAAAGTAGCATTTATCATCAAATCCAAAGGATAAATTTAATGAAATAAATCATTTAGTCTTTTAAAGTAGCTCCCCCTACTTAGGAGTGTTATTAAGCAGAACAGCTGTTGACTAGTTTTTAAAAAGTGATTAAGAGCTTCATAATGATAGGCATTTGCGAGTCGTCAATCAAGGCTTGGATTTGATGTGGATTTGGGAGTTTGGGCATGGAAGGGTTTTGTGAATGGATGAAGACAGCTGGCTATGAATGAAGATGATCTACCCCCACCCCGGTCATAGACCCCGCCTACCTCCCCTCCATACCTACATATCAATTATCGCCCGACCAGACACTCACAGAATAATAAGCAGCGAAACAATATTATCCACATTAGTCCTAGCCTGCCTCATCTACATTGCATGGGCCTATACTCAACCTTAAAGCTAACTCACAAAAAAAAGTGGTACAACAGCCGTAAAAAAAAAAACTCACTCCAAACAACAGACTAAAATGCCATACGATTTGAGTGTGGAGGTGGACTCTCTGCCATTAGAACTTTTTTAATGTTAACTAGTTTTAAAATAAGTAATTGAATATATATGCATAAACATACTTTCATATATATCTAGTGGGTTGGAGTTGCTAGTATATAAAATACTATTGTCATAGCTGTCGGTAGAAGCCGTCGCTGCCGGCTGATCATCTAGTACACGTGGCATTGATGTTTGGGAATGATGGCACCATCCTCAAACAAAATGGATATTTCAATATGACACGAAAACGAAGATGTTATGAGTGGACCGAAAACGACACCTACAAGGACAGCTGATCCATAAAGACACGTAAACAAACTACATAGAACTACATAAATACGAGATAACTTTAAGGGACTACTCAGTTCAACTAACTCCTTGATTGAGGATGGTGACACCGAAAGCGGTTACTAGTTATACTACAAAATCATCCAGTAATGAAGGTGTTTACCGACTGGCATGACAGTACTACATATACTTACTTTGTCAAAAGTGTAGAATGAAATAGTTCAAAAACTTGAATTGATATTTCCTACACCAAGCGTTTCTAAGACCTCTTGGACAATCATAACAGATTGAAACTTGCCTTCAAGCACACAAGATGGCCTATAAAATAAATATCTATTGAAAGATTCGGGCTTTTTACATTTACACACCCAATATATGGGCACCCACCCACCTGTATGGTACTTACATACATGCACGTCTTTGCGAGTAAGCGCCTTTTAATCCACTTATAAGCACATCGGGAAATACAGGTAGTGTGTAATAAAAGTGCTTATTAAGTTCAATTTGAACTCATTTTCATTTAAAAGGGCTAATGATGCTCTTTAGTTTAACAAGAAATACCCGGAAGGATTGAACGTAACAGCAGCGCAATCTTTGGAGTAGCATTGGATTCTATAACTATAAGTGGCTCTTTTATTGGTACAATTATTGTTCGTGCAGGCCTTCGGAATAACGTGGGAGTTATAATCCTGAAGGTTATAAACACTGCACTCGAGCATGTGCAGTATAACTTCATTGTTGTAAAAGTGATCAGTCATCTCCTTACATCAATATTTGTCGGGCAGATCGAAGGTTTCCTTTTTGTACAAGAGACTTCCTTGCTGCTCGGAACGGACAGCCATTCCCCGACTCGGAACAAAGACTAATACGTGAGATAATCCTAATGAGGAAACTGTGGGGATTGTCCTCCTGCTTGTGGGACCACCACAAAAGGCTATTGTTACATTTAAATCCTAAAGCGCTATTCGACACCGGAAAGCAAAGGTCAGCCTTAATTGCGCAGGACTAAGGATTACGGTTGCGGCAACAGCGGGCAATTTATTTAACACCGCAGCGGCCTCTGGGGTCAAGCATTGTATTTTGATTTATTCAACTAATCCGTTTAATGGGGTATAAGGTGCGTTGCGCAAGGTGGTCTAAAGAGTGGGGGGATATTGATTGCCATCTCTAGCCGCGGAAACTGTCATGCATCACCCCGCGACATGTCCTTTGGCCAAACATCCGAAACGGATCGCTGCAGATCTTATTTATAATTTATTATTGGTGACGTATAAGGGCTTACTCTTGTATTTAAGACCGTTGAATTTAAGGCCGCTTTCTCCTTCGCTCCTTACAAGTAGCACGTGACGTAACAACACTTACAGGGGAGTCATATTCACCTCTGATAATACCAACCTCATATAATCAGCTGCAAAGCTAGCTCCTACAACCGCATAACAAGTCTATCCATAATTCTACCCTTCACTCACTGATTCAATCAGTAGGTGTATGTATGTATGATCTTCTCAATCACTACGCAATGTGATACTATTCGACGCAAAGCATGCCTCCAATCATGATTTTCCACTGCTCATTGTAATAATTTGTTACACGAATTCTTGAATTCGCTCGGATAGTACTTTTCAACGCCCGTTCTAATGGCCCTAGCACGTCTACTACAACCTGGTGTCTGTAGATACGAGGCAATTCAAAGTAATGATTCACAAATTTCTATGAAGTCCAAAATCGGCAAAACAAGGCAATTATTTCTTGCAAAAGACAAAAAATAGATTAGATTTTGCGCTGACTATTCTCAAATTTCTGTGAATACTGAATTATGTTCGTAGAGAGAATAAAACAAGCTAAATATCTGACGTTGGCACCGAATGATTTCCTTGTGCTCCTATTAAATAAAATAAACAAAATATTTCGTTGTGCTAACATTTAACATTATTTCACTTGAAAGTGATATTCAATATCTCCGCTCCAATGCATTGGATCAAAAATGCCTAGGAAATAATTTATGACATACAAAAAAGGTCCTTTTATTTTTATTAATAATAATAGGCAATAATAGGTACAGAGAAAATTGCAATTTCTTATTTTTGCCACCTTCTAAACTAACCTTTCCTCTTACACGATTTCAAAATAGGAGGTGCACAATCAGGTGTTATAACTGTACTAAATAAGAAATTCAACATTCTAACACTAGTAGTTTTTGGGTTATGCGAGATACGTGTGGAAAATTCAGTTAATATCTGAAAACGGAATTTTTTCGAAAGTAGAATATTTATTTTACTTCGTATAATGAGATAATTATATCTCTCTGGGACGAAAAGACTGAATTGACATTAAATAAAATATTTTAAAATGATAAGACCAACTTACAATTTCACCTATATATGTACTTATTCTTTCTTTCGCCTAAGTGTTCTTTCTTAACTAGTGTATTTATTATATATTATATTTATCCATTTGTGTTAGTTGCGAAACATATGCGTCAAGACAAATAAGGAGTCGTTAAAGTTTTGCGCCCAGACGTTCAATCTTCCCGGATGATTGAAAGCACGATAACTATCAGAAGACATATTTAATTAAATTTCTAAACCTTTCTGCTTATAATGATTTGAATTGACGGACTGCTCAAGGATTGGTGAAGGGTCGTCCAGTTTCTAATCTAAATAAATAAAACCAGATTATCTGTCTTTGAATCATAACTTTGACTCGACGCTCCATGAAAGGCCTAAGCCTGCCACAAGGCATTAACAGGTGGTCAAGTGCATTCCCTGCCGTTCTTGATTGTATTACAGATCAAAGATTCACCTTTAGACGATAATTGGTGGTCAGCAAAGGGGCCGGCAGAAATCCGACCTTAAGGATGGATAACTGAGCAGCAAAATTGAATTTAGAGTTCGCGATCCCGTTCTTTGATCCTGATACCTCTACTCTTGTAAATTAGTGCTTTATTCACTAGACCACTGCATTCTCCTCAAAAATGGTATCTCATTTTGTTCCGTCACGTAAAGCTTGAGTAAATTAAGCAGATTTCCAATGAGCTTGTATTTCATTCTTGTGATCTCATCTCACCACATATTCTGTAATTATATGATAGAGGTGAAGGGGTGGAGGGAAGGTTATTGACAGCAGTAAGCAAAAAAGTACGTATGGCATGCCTAATACTTGAGTAACAAAGAAATGCAAGGAACGACAATTGTAGAACATGAATAGTTTAATGTTACAAGCCTACTCATAATAAAGGAGATATATTGAATTTTCGAATCGCCCCCCCCTAAACCCCCCGATTCCTTTTCCGATTTCAGCCAGTAACAAATGTGATCTTTAGTGTTGACTGAAACGGCTTTATATGAGTATGGTATAGATCAAAAAAGCATTTTGGAGTTAATAACGAAAAATCTTATTTGATGTCACCACACAACGTGTTTGCATGTATCTAACAAAGTATAAATTCAATGAAATCCATATTTGATATTTAACCTTGGAATGAACTCCTTCATGATATGACAGCCTATTGATAATATATCAAGAGTAGAAGTGCGGGTTTACTGATGGCCGAAAACTAAAATATGAAAATATCTCGGTTAATATTTAAAGAAAATTTTATTTGGAATAAGATTGATTCTATAGAATGTTTTGATCTGATGCATAATGACGGAGAAATATTAAATTTTCGAAATTCAAATCGGTAACAGACCTATTATATATATATTGTAACGGTCGAGCTTTAGAGCCACTCCGCTGTCTCTATATCTATGAGATCAGAGTGATTAGTACTAGGCTTTAAACGAGGTAGCAGCACCTGTCAAGGGACTGACAGAGGAACCCGGTGAATCCAAAGGTCAATCTCGCAGGACAGGAACAGGCAGTCGACTCCCAAGATGCAAAGAGAGTAAGTGTTTCTTTAATTATCTAGCCTAATTGTGCTATATCTCTGATTAAATAGATAAATTAGCTCTTATAGCAGAGATGGTGGAAACGGGAATGCTTGCCGTGCAATATATGACCCTGAGAAGTAGCCGGTACATAGATTAAATTTAAATATTAATAAAAATAATTAACCTTTCATTATAATATATATATATATATATATATATATATATATATATATATATATATATGAACACATTGTTTTCATCTCATGGGTACAATCAATGGACATTAGTAGAATTTTCCTATAATTTTTCTAAGGCACGAGTACAAGCTTAATAGCTGACTTCCCTTAAGGGAAATCTGCTAAATGAAGAAGGATCTAATATTGAAAATGTATTATAACAAATATATGTCGAAACAATATTTACAATATTTTTTTTATAATAATAATCTTACAAATTACTACTTGATTTATTAAACTAGGCAATTAATACATAATGAGAGTTACAAAAAACCAAAACAGATAGTTTCAGTGACACAACTTCCTATATTTTTTCAGCTGTTATAAATCATTTAAGGGATATATTCCGCAACCTTGGAGTCGGAAAACTAACTGCCGACTAGAAATGAAACAATTCAAATAATGGAATTGCTCAGAGCTGGGATATTAGCTCGGGGAATATTAGAAAGAGGCAATTATCGGCCAAGCCATAAATCAAGGCGGTGTCAACTCTTAACGAATCACTGCTCGAATTCGGAATCCACATAAACATTATACACAATAACGGCCATGGCATTTCCTTAACAATCGACACATTATTATTTCTTTTCTAAATGAGCCAATCATGTATATTCATGTTATTTATTATGGACTCATAATGGGCAATTTATTTATATCTTGAATGTCAATCTATCTCTAATGAAATTAATTACTCATATCGGAAATATCTAGATGAAAAACAACCCTAATCATTCAAGTCGCCTGGAATTGTATTTCAAATGACTCAATGTTAGAGTCATGTCGTATTAAAGAGAAAAATAGTTACATAGCAATGGAACAATTTTCCAATGAAAATGTTTTTTTACTTCTTAATGGCGATTGTAACTTTATTTGGGTTGCAGTAGACATAACCAATTCTAGAGTCATTACACGTTACATTAATGATTTATCTAGTGTTTCATTGGATCGAGAACGCCATTTGAACTGCCACCTGTAATATGAATCCGGGTCGTTCCGTGCACTCGAATTCAAACCGCCGTTTCAAGTAAAGCGAGTCTATATCTATACTATAATTTCCGTCTGCCTGCTTTAGTTTTATATTTGATGGGATTTAATGGCGTAAGTTATAGTTTCAGAAATTAAAAAAAAGTATAACTGTATTTCTAAGATTTAAAACCAAGTTTATAACAAGGAAATTGGGCAAAAGACAACTTCATTTTTAGAATACATTGCACCGGCAGACACATATTTTATGTCACTGCATAATTACATTACACTTCCATATTAAATGGGAAAAGGTGCATGGAATGTGAGATGACGTCATCTAAATGTCACTTCAATGCACTGGAAATGTACTCAGCTAGAGAAATCCTTGCGTGACGGGGAAATCAGCTATGGAAGTTATATTCATGGAGCAACTTCAGAAAGACTTTTTCAGTCGAAGGTACAAAGCAGGTAAGGAAAACATTATGCATTTGGCGTAGAAAAATATCTCGCAGTTTTTATTTGTTCGCTTAAAAATATTAAAGAACAAGTGCGTTAATGGCCTAAATCGAACCACGGGGATTAGGAATTCAAACAAGCGATTTTAATCTTATGCTACCCTTTCATCAAACATGGCGTGAGATGTACGTTTCAAGCCTTGTTATATTTGGTCCATACAAAGGGAGACATACAAAATAGAATTTGTTGATGACAGGTGTGCCAACATTATTGACTTATGACGTCATGTTTCGTCGAAATGCAAACGTTCGCCATGGAGGAGTTGCGTAAACTAAGCAATGGATCTGATAGCATCTATTCTCCATTTTTCTTGTAATAAAAATCATATGTGAACAGAACTAGGCATAGAGATTCTTAGTAGCTCAGGGGCTGAAAATCTCATTAGTAGTATTGGGGATTATGGAAAATTAAAAAAAAAAATGCAAATATCTCAGTTCATATTAGAACTTGAAAACAAATAATTGAACAACATGTATAGAAAAGTACATTCTCATTGGTCGTATACATTTTTTCGATCCGACTCATAATAATGGAGATACTTTGAATTTTGGATTTTTTTTTTAAATTTATATATTATTTATATAGGTCTGAGGGCACGATCGATTGACTTATTATATATAAAACATCAAATATCGTGTCATGCGGACTACAACGTCTATAGATGATTAAAAAAACTCAAACACGTCATGGCACATTATCTAAGCGAATGTTTATATTATCTAGATACCCTTAAGGGAAATCCGCTAATAACTGTTGATCCGTAAGGTCATCCCATAATGTCAACACTCATTTATAGTAGAAGCTCATCCATTATAAATTCATTCTGCAGAGGGCATTGTTTAAACGGGCGAGATTCTCTTATCAGATCGTTATCAGTGAGTTAAACACAGGCCGAGAGGAAAGAGAGAGTGAGACGACGGGACTTAGCATGACGAGGCGTGAGTTATGATTGTAGTAGGAATGCTCAGAGAGTTAAGCAGCTGATACTATCGCTCCTGGCAGTATATCCCCCAAGAAGGCCGTATTTCAGCTAATAGCTTAAAATAAGAGCACCATTATTCTTCCGCGCTCTGACGTTTCCTTGTAAGATATTTTACCTTACACAAGGATTAGCACTTCACAATGGTTCTAGATATTGCTGGAATTCGGGGAATATTGTGAATTCAGCGAAAACAATCTATATGTTTATTTATATCGATTAGTCAAAAATATAAGAGCTTTAACCGGAAAATGGAACGTTTAAAACCAGCGGCAACACTGAATCAGTGTCAAATGGGGTTTCTATTCAAATATCAGTGGCTGTTGAAAGATAAAAGGGCTATTTTTTATTTATTTATGTTTTTTATTTACTAATAATAATCCATATTAGTTTTTTCTTGATTTTATTCGAATAAAATTTTTGAAACCAACAAGAGGAATCATGGACACTTCATTCATACATTTCTTTTTTTACGATAATTAATATGTTTTGTACAGATATTTTTCAATCTCTTATCATTAAGTGAATATTGTTGATTTAGAGACGTTTTGGTGCTACCAGTAATATTTCCCCCTCATTTTTAATTTTCCAGATTGCTTGATTGTTTGATAAATATACTACACCAGTAATTCTTTTGAACTGGGGGTGAGGAAGGCTTTGACCATCAAATTCCCAAGAGAATGATCGTTTGTCTTCATATAATTTTGATCCAACCATTTCAGAAATATGCCAGCATATTAATGCTGATTTTAATAAATTAAAATATGTACAAGCATGAAGTTCATTGACAAAAGGTCGTTACTATAGCCATGAAAAGAAGGTTCCAACTAAAACAGGAGTGCAAAATCTCAGCAATTGGTTTACTCAAAATCAAAATGAATGAATTTTGGCATCTTTTGACATTATGTTGCGGTTAATTAATAAGCCATGGCATGCTTGAGTTTGTTAAGGCACCATATACGTCTAATAGCTTATAGTATTGTAAATGATTTCTAATATTTTTGGGTGTCGCTTAATGAAACAGAATAAGTCACTCCTTGAATTTTCGGCCATCCTTCATGTCAGATCTTCAGATATACGAGAATTTTTGGAAGGATACGAGGGTCAATGGTTACTTTATGAATGGTACAATTCGTGCGTAAAATGTTTGCATCAAAGGCAAGAATGTAAGAACAGAAACTATTTGGCGACACCCGACAAAGCTAAAAACTACTTGAGATGCACACTACCTGATCTGTGATTGACTCCAAGCTATTTATATAGGTCTATAATTATTGAAAACGGCCAGTTCAAATTTGACAGACAAACAGAACATACACACGACCATATAATATCTGGCTGTAAACTATTGGAAAAACCTAGGCAAAAACTTATGAAAAGAATGATGCTTAGTGGTCACAATAGGTCCGTTGCAAACTTTATGCCATTTATAGGGAACATAAATTATAACAGATTGTGAAGGTAAATTTTGTAAAAGAAAAAAAAAGGACTAGTAATCTTGTTTTACTAGATTAAAACATCATATACTCCCTTTATGTTTTTTCTTTTTTTGGTTTTATTGACTGTTTTCCCCATTATTCCCAATATTTTATATCCTATAGTCGTTTCATTATATTTTGTACACTATATTTAATTATATTTACTTATTTGTTAAATTAAATTTATATTTGAATGGCATTTCTATATAGAACAACTGTATTTCTTGAAAAACTGTATTTCTTCTTAATTATTGGAAATAACCACTCCACTGTACTCAGTAATTGAAGATTACAATAGATACTAGATGCACAGAAATTATATAAATATACTCAGGGTTAGTGAACTACAGGAGGAAAATATATGTAAACTCTATGAAACATATTTGGAAAAATGCTTCTCGGGAATGCAATTATAATTTAAAAATTGCCTCTCAAACTAAATGAGCTCAAATTAAATTCGGGCTTTCATTCAATAAATTGTCAACAATGGATCCGTCCTACGCTATAATTTAGTTTGGCCCTAAATGCAAATGTGTTGACGGCAAGAGACAGTCATGACACCGCGGAAATGAACAATACACAAAGCTAAGACAGAGTTGGCAAAACAATAACGCCCACGAGAGTCACAGCATTCCAAAGCCGTATCTTGGCCAATGCTAGGGTTCACGGCCTCTAGCCTACTGCATTTTCATAGGGAAATACGCTAATGTCTTATTAACGGGAAAAACTTATAAAAAGATGTAACTCAGTTTCCAGGATGTTAACGGGAAATATGCATTAAGCATAATAGATAATTACTACTTGTTTGATAACAATTATTAGATGAAAATAATAAAAGTCCGTCACGCAGGAGCTGCGTAAACAAAACAGATTTCCCACGTGTTGTTATAACACACTTGTGATCTCATCTCGCCCTATATTCCATATTTATATGTAAAAACCCCGATGAGGGTTGGAAACGAGGAAGCTCAATTAGTAATTAAGTTACGAAAAAATTCATAGAACAACAATAGTTTAACATGGTTGGTTCTGTAATATTTTACGACCTGTCTCATAATAACGACAGTATTCTGAACTTCTGAATTTCCCCTCTCTAAACCCCCACTATTCCAGGTCCACCAATAACAAATTTTATCTTTAGTGCTGACTGAAATAGCTAAATGTCGAGTTTGGTATAGATCAAGTAAACATCTTCCAAACAAGAACCTGAAATCTTAATTAATGACGTTATCATCACGTTGTAAATGATTAGATCAACAGTTGTAGAGCATTAAAAGTTTAAGAAGATTGATTATATATTATGTTTTGATCAGATTCATAATAACTGAGATATTTTGAAATTTGGAATTCTGAATTGATGTTTGTGTAGAATAATACTTTAACGGTTCAACATGAAATAAGTTCAATTTTGTTAATTATTATTACTGGATTATAGTACACACAATTAACAAGTGCCTATTCCAATACTTAGAAAAATCCGGGCACAATATTGAGTTATTTTTTTTTTATTATCGCTCTGAAGATCTCGTTATTCTGTAAAGTCGTCTTAAATAGTGTTCTAAAATTCAAATGGATAAATAAAGCATGAGTCAAATACATTAATTATCGCCGCTAAAGAATGCTGGAGAAAACCGAAATAAAGGAAAATTTAATATATGTTTCGTTTATTGGAAAATATTACGTTCGTATGGTCGACAATTAAACCGTTATATTATTCTATAACATAATAGATTTAGATAGTTGTAAAGAACTGTAAATATCTTATGATGGAGACTTTAACGATGGTGTAGGAGAGAGACTAATTAGTAACCAGCCCTTTGCCAACCTATTTTCAGTATTCTGTCTTAATGAATGGGGCTAGCAAAAAGAAAAAAAAAACTGTAATTGTCAATTACTCGTTTTTAAGAATAACTAGTGTAATGCAGGGATTTCATACTCAGTCTCTTAGTCATCTGATGTTAATGAAGGGCTTCGGATAACGACAGAAAACTCACTTGGGAAATGCAGATACCAATTCTGTTGTAGTCTGAATTATTGGGAGGGCAAGACATTTTGATGACGGCACAAGAAGTAATCATTAAATACATTTTTGAGAGCATATGTTTCTATGATTTATACATACATTGTTTTTGTAAGTGTTGAGAGTGACTTTAACGGTGGTGCATATAAGAAATTGGTATTCATTTGAACGTATAAATCTAAAAAGTTTGTTGCGCACGAACTGCTTAAAATAAGCATATTTTCCATGGAATTCTACTGCTGTGGAAATTCGATTTTCTATTAACGCACTAATATGAAGCCTATGTAATCTCAACTTAAATTTTATCTAGGGCATGAACAATCCCTAAAAAATTTAAAATCCCATGGGTTGTAGTAGTGGTTAACAAGAAATGCAAATAACTCCCGTAATTACCAACTTATGAATAAATTAAATCAGTATTTAATTTCACATGAAAATTTCACTTAAATATTGCATTTGGAGCGATTAAATAAATATATCACACGAGTACAACCTTTCAACGGGTTTGAAGATGGTGCCATTGCATCGAAAGCGCTTCTTGCCACCTGTACTCGACGATCAGCCAGTGACGACCGTCTCCACCGAAAGGTATGACAACAAATATATCACCGCTACAGCGTTTGAATGAACCTTTCTTAATTTCTTAGGGAGGAAACTAGAGATTTGAAAATTTGTCTCTAGAATCGCGCCATGAGTACAATCTCAAAAGTTGAAATCTGTAAAAAAGACTTGGACATTTGTACACTGCATTGGAGTAAGTGACAGCTATTTTTCCCGCGGATTTTTCTTGTGACTCTTCAACTCTTATTATTTGAATCTCTCAAAGAAGTTTTTTTACAGTTATACGACATTCTTACACTCGAACATACATTTACAAATTCCGATCTTCGCCTATTAAAGTCCACTTTATACTAATAGAGTGTACGGGTGGTTCGTCTACAGGTTACCAACCTTTTCTAGCAAGGATGAGGCTGAGTATTTAGTGAGTTTGACACTAAATAAGTCCTATTGACCTCGCAGGAATCTAGTCCATGCCTCCAAGCTTACCAAGAGAATTATGCCAAGCTCCGAAGGCATTTGTAGCTGCCAATCATCGAGTGTTGGTGGGGTGTTTGGACGAAATGAAAAAGAGGGAAGAGAGTTAGGTTAGTTTTTGAGAGTGAAGGCTATTAGTCAGCTGATTGGAGACCTCCATTCTATTAGCGGCGATGGGGTAGTTTATGAGCGGGCCGGCAGAGAGCGTCGAGAATTTCACACCGCTATCCCCCCTAGCCCTAGCCCCGAGGGCTCCTCTCTTATTCGGCTTAATATCCCACCTCGTTTATCCCGACAGGAATTGAACCACGGCTGTTTTATGAATGGCCCTGTTAACTGGCTCCTTTCGGTGAAAAATGGCGTCTTTATAAAGCCGAAGGGGAGAAAAGGAGCCCAACGTTCTGTTGAATGGTATAAATCATAATCTTTTATCACACAATGTCCTCATCGTATAAGAATATTAATACTTAAAGAGAACAACGGCAAGTAACGAATATGATATTTAGCAGCCACGTGTGGATCGTTTCTCTGAGTAGGAAGTTCTGATTCCTACAGAACCTGACAAAGAAAGGAAAAGGTCACAATAGCACTAATTGTCTTCTGCATTAGACATTTCTACAATAAAGGCATGAAGAAGAGTAGAAATGATTCCCCTCAAGACGTAAATTTTTACAAGTTCCATCTTTACATAGTATGCAAAAAGAAATAAGAGGCATTAACCTGTATGAGTTTGACTACAAGTTTAACCTACCTATGTTTTGTGTTATTGATACGGCTCTAGTGAAAATAAAAGCAAAGAGGTTCTGGTAAAACAATACATAAATAAAGGTAACATTGTTAACTACGTCAGTAAATACCCTAACCTTGAACTCGACGATCAGCCAGTACTGGCGGCATGTTTTTAGTAATATATATACTTACTGGTCAAACCAACCCGCTTGATATGCCAATAAACGTATCAATACAAAGTATTAATTAGAACAGATATATTGATAAGTATCAACAAGACTAAATTGAATAAAATAAATTATTAAGATACCTAATTAAGAGAAATATTTGGAAATTAAATCTCTTTTTAGCAGATTTCCTTTGAGGGAAATCAACTACTGAGGTTTACTCCTGAGGTTATTTTCGAAAATCATCCTCAAATGTTCATCGATCCTGCCGAGGAGATGACGAAATTGAGGTCCGTTAAAATTATATATATCCTTGCTTATTACAGCTCAAGCGTTAGCAATTTTTGTTTTATCGTAACCAAGTTCGATATATAAGCGTTTTATGTAAAACTAGATACCAATTTTTTACAGAGGTGGAGTGGTTGGAGAGTAGAATTTTGGAAATTCGTAATATCTCAGTCAAAAAATGTTATAGGACAACACATGTTAATCTATTGATGCTCTACAATTGTTGTTCTATACATGTTTTCGTAGCTGAAATATTAAGCGAATTTTTCGTAGTTTCTGGTTTTCACCCTTCATTTCTACTCATCGGATCTGTACTTAGAAATATAAAATATATGGTGAAATGAGATTAATTGGTTGTCGTACCCGCAAATTTGAAATCTTAGCTTTCTCAACAAACATGTTTCGAAACGAATTCACGGAGTTCTTTTTCAATCTTTTAAATGGAGGCACATAAAAGTGAATTTATTACGGTAACTGAGAGCGTGTCAACTCAAAACGATTTGGAGAGACAATACGAATTTGGCCCGTGAGTGATGACGTATGCGAGATGAATGGCTGGAGAAATCAGTTAGCTCTAAGGAGGGTTAAATGTTGATGATGATGATTAACGAGGTAAAAACCTCCGTATTGTAAATAGCTCATTATGAGATCGCCTACATAAGCCGACCTACGCACCTACAACAAGCAGTCCTACCAAGAGTCAGCCACAGAGGTATGAATTGTCCACATATTCCAAGGAACGATTCACAGCTCATGTAGTAAGTGATTTCAAGAAAATGCTTTATCAGCAAGAAAATTGCTCATGAATTACAGATGAGACCAGTCACTGTTCAATAGCAGAATGAAAATAAAATTCAAAAGTAATGTATATAAAAAATGTCTATGTAAAAAAATGCTTATTTCCCCAAATTTGCTCAAGGGAAATTTATTGAAAACTTTTCTCAAATGCCAATCCAAAATAAGTTAAGTTAAAATAAGTAAATTATAAGTAGGGCAGAAACCTTCCATAGGAGCAATATTATTGCACATTTAATTGTCTATAAATGTTGTTACGTACATTTATTCTTTATCTTGAATATTAACCAAGATATTTGTATTTTTAGCAGATTTTCCTTGGGGGAAATCTGGTAATATTTCAAAACTCCACTATTAGTTCAGTAAACTGTAAGCATAGAACCTAGCTAAGAGACCAGGAGATGACGAAAACGAGGTCCGTTCAAAATTATATATATATTGGCATTTTTATTAAATTTGGGCCGACGTAGTTGGAACGTACGACGGAGTTTCCCGCCAAAAGCTAGTTCGGCCCTTTGCCGTAACTGTTCGGCTCTCGTATGTAGATTTCTCTATTGTATAACTTCATGTGGGAAATCTGATTAGTTTACGCAGACCCTGCGTGACGGACATTTCAGTTTTGTGCCGTTACTCCTACTGATGTCAGAAGAGCAATACGCTGCTATATCCCGAACCACCTAATTCTAATTTTAAATACCAAATATCGTTTTCAAGAGACCTTTATTCTGCGAGATGCACGACAATTTGTTGTCTGATGACATCATTAATTAAGATTTTACGTTATTTTCTCGAAATATTTTTTTAATCGATGCGGTACTCTAAATTTAACCGTCTCAGTCAACACTAATGATTATATTTGTTATTAATAGAAATCGAACATGGTATAGTGGGGGTATAGAAGGAGGGGGATACGAAAATTCAAAATACATCCGGAATCGTAAAATGTTATAGAACCAATCTTGTTAAACTGTTGATGATCTAGAATTGTTGTTCTATGCAAATGGTGAGCTTGTCACCTACACTGCCATATATATATACATAATCATCACAACAATATATTTGGACTAATTGGTTCATTTGACGGACTGGTGTTAGTTAATCAATTTGCTCAGTGTAACTGTGACGGTTCCATTTTTATTATATTTTATTCAGTTAAAGATTAGACATTCTTGTCCAACTTTTATTTTGTCTTTGCATCATTCTAGTGCATTAACGAAAATAGTTTTGCTTTAAAGATTATTTAAGTCTGAAAGTTGAAAACTTTATTATGAAATTCATTTTTTCCCTTATAACTGTTGATGAATTACATTTAAATTTTTAATGAAGGAGAACACGTTGCCAGATCTGGAAATGTAAATTTAAAAATAATCTTGCTAATGAGTTGTCCTAACAAATTTTATTATTTTTTTAATATCTTAGTTTTAAGATATTCTGTAATGCTATTTAATTACATGTGTCTTGAAGTGTGTGATTAAAGAAAGAAATTTTGTTTTTATTTTTAAACTGATTCCCCAATTACCTTTTTAAAATATTTACTATATAGCTTTAAAACCGTCAACCGTTTTTTTTGTTTAGATCATGTTCCACTCATTATTATGATATTCACTGTTATATCATTCATTATAAGGAATAATATTTTATTCTGGATGTTACATTGTAATTGAATACTCTGTTTTATTTCCAAAACGGTCGTGCAACATCCTTGAAACATACTGCCTCAAAAAACAAAAAGGGCACAGTATGGGTATGTTTGCGCAGCTTTGGTGAAAGCGTGGTTGCCGAGAAACTGATCAAACACCAAGAGTAAGTCACTCCATAAATATTGACACCTGCTCGCAGTGACTCCTCATAATTCAGAAAGCAAACTATTCTCAGCATAAGAACATCAATGTGCCGCAAAAGTTTCAAATAACGGAAAACCCGCGTAAATAAATTAACATTAATTATAAATATTAGTGACGTGCCTACTATATTAATTTTCTCATTAACACTATAACTTCGAATTTTGAGTAAATAAGTTTGTAATTCAATTTTTTTTATAATTTTGGATCTTCGTGTCCTTGGATCTTTTTTAAATAATGTTTTTGTAAAGGAAATGCCAAAAGAAACATATACAATTATTTTCTTGACACAAAATGTGTAATAATTCCTTTGAAAACGACAATGTATCGTGAGTATTTACCTAAATAAGTACTGTAACATATGTATCTCATAATTGTAATAATTAAAAATTTAACTCTAGTTACAGCCGAATCTATAGAAGTTTTTGTAATTTCACTTAGTTCATTTTATTTTCCCCTGAAAATTATTTAACGTTTCTCACAAGCATAAATAAAATAAAACTTACC
This sequence comes from Riptortus pedestris, assembly GCA_019009955.1. Taxonomy (NCBI): domain Eukaryota; kingdom Metazoa; phylum Arthropoda; class Insecta; order Hemiptera; family Alydidae; genus Riptortus; species Riptortus pedestris. Next base: position 19,234,442 of record CM032229.1, read on the forward strand.
AGTCAAATAAGGATTTCGTCTTGTGAATATTTAAAATTATCCTATAAAAACATGACTCACATTATACCTAGGTAAATACTGGTGAGGAAAAATATATATATCTACATTTGAATCCTTTACTATTGTCTTGCCCAGCTTTTACATCACGCAGTGTACAATTCCTTGAAACAGATATAGTTCCTCAACGAGAATACCTATCATTGGTAAACATTTTGGATTACAAATGTGAAAATAAAGTTAATGACGTTTTCTATTTCTTATCAAAAGTTAACAGTATTAGAGAAAGAATTTTATTATTTTTCTGGAGGTGCTTAAACAACAATAATCTCCACATTGTTTATAATATACAATAATACTTATTATTATTATTCTGTTTGTTATAAATCTTAGAGAAGAATTATGTTAATTTGATATATCAGAAAACTGATCTTTATTTAGACATTAAAAAAAATTATTTAATCTACATTTACATTAAATTATGATTTATTGAATTAAGTATTATAATTATTTAGATTAATATTTATATTATATTACATACCAATGTATATGCTGTTAATTTGTAATTTAGAAAATATTATTATTTTTATTTACACATTTTTTAATACGTTATATTAAATTAATAACCACGCTAACAGTAGTTGGCCAGAATCTTGGCAAGATGTTTGTAAACATAAGCTAAGAAAATATCTATCTAATAATTAACAATATTGATGAGAATTATCTAATAATCAAATAACCTCAGTCTTAATTAGTTCAGCTTAAACAGATTAGAAATGATACTTCCCGCGAAAGAGTCTGAAGCCTATTTGAGGGTTTTAACATAAGGATTATTATTATTATTGTTAGTAAATAAGAGAAGACAGTTTCAGTAATTTCGGTCAGAACGCTTGGCCATGCATGTTGAAGCGTAACACTTATAGTAAAGTGGATTCGATTCTCGAACGCGCAATGAGAACTCATGTAGTCATTTAGCTAAAGAATATAGAGCAGATAATCCATCACCTGTAGATTACCTGTCATGACATGCTAAAGTACTATAAATTGGAAGTGAAGAAATAAAATAAAAAAAACACGGAGTATATCATGAACCTAAATTCACTGTGTAAAGAAATAACAATTTAATATAATAATTACTAAAAAATATTAAAACATTACATTTTATTACACTATTGTCAATAGTAAGTCGCGCATTTGTGTATTCTGGAGATGTTACAAAAAGGATTAATGAATGGACAACAAACAACGAGGGCAATTTTTTATAAGTAAAACCTACTTGTAAAACATTGGGTACACACGACTTACAAACTTTTCATGCAAATATTTGGCCTGGTTGTAAATACTGTAATGTTGCACTATTTACAAAATTTAACGCAGTAACACTTTATTTTGTGGATTTAAAAATTTAGTGTTGAAGTATTGTCACTCTCATGTGTCATTAATATTTGAATGACTACTGTATCACAACAATACACGTATATACCAATATTGCGATAAAATAGAAAACATAAAGAGAAAAAGAAAAAAAAAACTATTATTTCCTTGTTGTATGATGGATGGAACTTTCTCCAAGGCTATGACTCACACCTGACACAATATGACTCACAATCACTATTTAACTTTAATTGGCCAACTGATCAGTTCGAGGAAGGTTTTTTTCTTCTCCATTTATATGACTCAAAAATAGCCCCGTGCTAATAATATGCAAATGTATACCAGCGAATCAGACAGACAGAACCAACATACCAAACTACATAAAGAATGCCAATTTCACCCGGAGAATCAGATGACGCAAATGCCTAACTATAGTTGATACAAATCACGAAGAACGCATAAACATGGCTGTTTTATATTTTAGCCTTCTGTGTCGAGAAGGTCAATGAAGTTTAGCCCAATTCAAACTTTCTCGGGATCAAGGGAAAAAATACCGACCATCTCTAAATTCATTCAATGCCATTTATATTGCTAGAAAATTATAAATGTACGCTGAACTTTATTTTCCTCTTGAATTAGCGATTTAGAGGACTCATTTTCACATAAAAGGACGTTCAAAAAGAATGTCCAATTAACCAATATTCCTGTTCGGAGAAAAAATACATGTCTCTAGAATAAAAGGATACTTCCTGGTAAAACGATAGAGGCTTGTCAACCCTCTCAGATGGTTGTTCCAGCAAAGAAGAAATACATGGCAACCCAAAACTAATGAGACGAAGCAAAACGATTTGCTACCTTCTTGTGTCCTTTTAGTAAAATAACAGTGTTCTTATACTTATAATCTAAAATTGCTTTGAGGAAGCTTGCAATTAGATCATTTAATCTTGGAAAGAAATAATGTATGCAGTAAAACTGGAGAAACTTCTATAAAAAATGATAGACTTTTCCTGAGATCACATTCAAAGATAAGCGAAATTTTGAAATATTCGCAAAACATAAATTTCATAAAATCGTCAGTACTGACCGTAACTCTAGCATCTATTATACAATCGATTTAGGATGTAAAATTATTGAAAATTCATTTGTATCATAAAGATGTCTTTCACGTTCAAAATATCTACACATTAAGTTAAGCTTTATCGGACTTAAACTATAATTTCAATTTATTTAATTACGATTTTAATGTTTGACTTCGATTTTAATATGTTTAAGCTTGGACAATATGTAAGACTGATCTTAGTATGCAATTGTATTTATGTTAAAACAGTTCGAATTTAATTATTGGAAACCGCATGGCTTTAAACATATTTCTTTTGGTTTTGTTTGTTAGCACCTGATGATGGCACGTTAGGCTTCGTGCTTTAATAAAGAAATTGTTGGGAAGACTTCCAGTTATTATGACTTGTTTCCGTAATCATAATGACGTTCAAAAATGAATGGCTTGCACAACTAGGATAGATTAAAAGAGGAGTTATCAAAAACATGAAAAAGTTATATACTTAAATTTTATTTTAAATTAAAGCGAAACATACTTCTAAGCAGATAAATGTATTCTAGCACACTTCCAAAAATTTCCAAGAAGTGAATTATTGTACATAGATTTTTTGGGTGCTGTGATAAAATCTTACATTTTTCATCTCAAAATATAAAATAGGAGTTTCTTGCGCGGCACCCTAAATCCACCCCAAATTTACTTTTTTTTTTTTTTTAACTCAAATCCATATTTCTTATCTACTCTGGTAGCCAATGGGGTGGGGGCTATGGGTAGCTTTATATATTAAGCCGTTGGTGATAAATATTCTTGGTAAAACTGGAGTCGTGGATTCCATCATGGGAAATATAAGGTTTTGTAGTGCTGAGCTCAATTATTAAAATCCATAACCCCGCATACTTCACGATTATTTCAAAACACTTAAAGACACAAATGTTTTTTACTTTTAAAAAAAAATTACTTTTCTATGAGACCAAGACGATCAATTAAACACTTATAAACGAGCATGTGAAATATTGAGATTTGATTTTTTTTTTTTAACTGATAGTAATAAATAATCATAGTTATAAAGTTTCCAGAACAAATAGAATAATCTTTAGTTATTTCAAATAAATAATTTTAATTATTCTAAAAATCAACTATAAAAAGTGAATGCATCAGCTTTTGAAAGAATTAGTCATAGTAATATTCATATTTTTACAATTCTAATACACATTCTTGTAAAAGTGAAAAGGTTTTTCATGTAATCGCCTTAAACGAATTCAAAAAATAAAATAACCGCTTTTTAAATAATGTAAATGTACCTTGTAAAAAAAATGAGCTATAATATGAGGCCTTAAATAAATATAAATAAACACCACTCACATAATGGAGGTTAAAAATAGTCATGAAGGGTGCTGAAATTGCTAAGTGTCGGAGCGTGATATTTAAAATGGTTAAGTGGAAGTTTCAGAATTGGAAATGACAGTGGTGATAATATGGGTTTACTTTATAAGGCTGTGGGTTGGCGATCGATACCACCCAAGGAGTAGAGTGGGAGTATATATTACTATCATCACTTGATCAATTCTAAAACCGTTTCAATGTTACTTCTGTGTGCTTGTGTGATTCCAGAATGCGGTGTCTTCCTATTTCTTGATCACCGAAGTGATAATTTTTCGTTTAACTTCGGAGATTGTAGTATTCTTGGTCAGATCTTTATTTGAAAGCAATTTATGTATATAGAAACCTGCAGAGGTGGAATACTATGCAGGCATACTCGTAATTACTATATGTATTTAACCCATGAACTTTTTTTTTTTTATTAAACCGCATCCCAGCTCACTATTGTATAGTCAAATATCGAAGTCACTGTCTTGAAGAAATCCACGTCGTATTAATAGTCAATGTACAATGAAATGTACTGCACTACTCTGAATGCAATCTTGCTTCAAGAATGCGAGCCCTAGAGGTGACTTAATGATCACATTCAACAATAAAATCCTAATTAGATGTGACGTGAAATCGTGTAACACTGCAGAAAAAAAAAGCTGAAATACCTAAATTTTACAATGAAGTGTTGGAAATATCTATTTTGCAAGAGATAAAAAAATTAATGTTTTTAAACAGAGTAGAAATCATTCTTGTGTGTAGAATAGCAATAATATTAATGTGGAATAAAAATAACTAACATTTTTTAAGAATCCTTCTGAGGCCATATCACCAAGGTTGCGGTCCTTCAAAGAAGTCCGTCACGGTGGGGCTGTGTTAACATGGGAGATTTACCACTTGCGCTAAGTATTTTCATTTATCTCAAAAATTAAAAGCTCAATGTAAACCACATTTGGTATTTAAGCTTTAAATAAAGTGCTTTATGTTATAACTGCTAATTGTTAATATGACCTGGGCAGAAGAGGGGGTTTACCGAAGGCCGAAAACTGAAAAATGCTAATATCTCGGTTAATAATCAAGATAGCGAAAATATGTATATAACAACATTTAATTTACAATAAGATTTGTTCAACACACTTGTTGATCCGACGTATAAAAACGGAGGTATTTCGTAATCCCCCCTCCCTAAGTTTGATATCGGCCGTTAACGAACTTGATCTTTATTTTTACATAAAACGTTCAAAAATATGTATAACATTTTGAACGAATCTCATTGTTGTCATCTACTAGGTAGGATAGATGAAAATTTGAGGAAACTTTTCGAAATCGTGGCATGAGTACAACCTCAATACTTCATTTCCCTTAAGGGAAATCTGCTAGCAAATAAATAATTATAGAACCGACCACAACAGCCTAACTTATGTTCATTTGGTGAAAAATAAAGCTCTCCAATACTTGATTGCTGCCCATAGTGTCTCCTATGCATTAAAACATGTACTTGGAAATATGACAAACCCTAATGTGGAGATACAGAATTTGAAATGCTTCCCCAAATACTTCGGTGGCCATCCGAAGTGAAGTGAGGGGGGCTAAGATGGAGATTGGATTAGATAGTCGCCCTCGAGTGCAAATATGACAGTCGTGAGTGTAAACAGAGCTAACTGGAGTGTGAAGGAGAACACGAGGCACTCTACGTGACGAGATAGGCCCCTGACTAGAGATTAATACCATACCAGCTGGCCACGTAGCCTAGCACTCAGCTCTATAGCCTGCTATCAACACTCTTTTACCTAGCATTTCATTCACACCATCTCAAAAAAAAAAAAAAAAAAACATCTCAGTTTAACGATTCTTGAGCTTAAATTAACTCAATTTCTAACAGCTTTGTCAGTAACGCTCTAGCGGTCGCAATTTTTGTTTGATCCTTACAAAAGTCGATACTTAATCGTTTTATGTAAAAAGAAAGATCAAGTTCGTTTAAGTTGTAGAAATCGGACCAATAATAGGAGGGTGGTTTAGAGGGGGGAATTTCAAAAATTTGAAACATTCCCGTTATTATAAGTCGGATTAAAAAATTGTACGTAACCAATGTTACTGCAAATTTAAGTACCAATAAATGTTGTTAAATACATATTTTCTCTATCATGAATATTAACCGAGATATTTAGATTTTTTAAATTTTTGCCTTCAGTAAACCCCGACCCCTACTCATGTCATATTAACAATAAGCTGTTATTTCATGAATCATTTCATTCTAAGCTTATATACCAAATATTGTTTTTAAGGGACCTTTATTATGCAACATATGTCTAAATGTGTAGCGTGTTGGCGTCATTAGTTAATATTTTACGTTCTAACTCGAATATGTTTATTTTATATATATATTTGTAGATAGCCTGTCTCAATTAACCTAAGTAGCACAAATTGGATGTTCAAAAATAAGATTTTTTTTCTCTTTGAAAGTGACATAAATTATATGTCTTTATATGATTAGCAATAATCAGAGAAATTTGGATTTTTTTTTTATATTTTCAACCGTCTTTTAAGCCCCCCAAAATTTTGAACGGACCTCATTTTCGTCATCTCCTGGGTAGGTACGATGGACATTTGAGTTAATTTTTCGAATATCCCGTCGTGAGTGCAACCTCAATAGCTGCTAATGCTAAAACGACTATTACGTTTACACGATTATGGCGGTACTTTCATCTACCTTTAGCAATTCAGACCTGTTATGACTGTAGTAATATCACGCACAAATCTCGTAATTGTTCTCCAAAGATCTCTCGTCAGCGCCTATGCATTATCACTGCTTTCGCATTAGTGCCATATTTTAGTTTTATAGCCGTCGCAGTATCGGTCAATGAAAACTAATGTGTTACTCAAGAACATTAGCAAAGAGCCAACCGTATCCGTTTATTTTCCCAGCAATAAAGTTGTAAAAATATGAACATAAACTAGAAACACAAGCGTCGCATTCTTATTTCGGTCCCATAAATAGATATAATAAATAAGTGTTATAGGTTAGGTTACTGCGACTGTTATAATACGGCTATTAATAAACCGCCTTAGCGAGACCCTTGAAACTTAAGAGTTTTAGTGCCCATAACACGCCTGCTCGTATTGTAAAATTGTATTTTTATTGTTGTTCAAATGGATTGCCTTTAGGGGTTTTTAGTAATTTAGACAGTTTTATCTATCGCTTTGCAGATAATTAAACATCTAGAATTATAGCTAAATATTCAATTAAGATTTTAATATGACACACACGATGTATATGTGTAATAAAATTACACATATTTCAAACACCACTTAAATCCTTAATTTCACTTCTTTTTTTAAGTTAAAAAGTGAGATAAAGGCGGAAAGAATATATTACAATTTGAATTTGTTTTTATATGTTGCTAAAACATTTCATTTTTTTGCTCAAACGCGAAGAAGATGACGTTAAAATTAATAGTTTTATTGTTCTTCTCTGGTTGGTGCATTTATTAACTCCAACAGAAATGTATGCTACCAATAGAAAAGAAGTAACTTTATGAGACACATTCATTGGAAGGTTCTAAGCTACCTCCCATTTTTTTACTTCCGAATTAGACGGTAATAGGAATTTTGTATAAGAATGTTCAAAAAACGGACAAGAGTATGTTTTTTGAGAATTTGGTAAATCTTAAAAAGTCCGTCACGCAGGGGCTGCGTAAACTAAGCAGATTTCCCACGTGACGTTTTACAATAGAGAAATTTGCCTAATAACAACTGTAGTAGTAAGAAACCTCTAAACCTAAAACATTATTTAGGGCGTAGTAACCCAGTAGTTTCTAGCCCAAAAAAAACAGTTAACCTAACCTCTAAACCTATTCACGAGGGACGAATAGTTATGGAAACGGCCACCAAAGCTCTCGGCGGAAAGTCCGAACATAGCCTACTGGCTACCACACGCATACTACAAATGCAAATATCTCGGTTAATATTCAAGATACAGAAACAATGTATAGAACAATATTTATAGTAAATTTAATTTGCAATAAGATTTATTCTATACAATTTTTTGATCCGACGCATAATAACAGAGATCTTTTGAATTTTCAAAAATCCCCCCTCTAAACCCCCCTCCCACTGGTCCGATTTCAGCCATTAACGAACTTGATCTTCCTTTTTACATTAAACGATTAAATTCCGAGTTTGGTAACGATCAAACAAAAATTGCGACCGCTAGAGCGTTAACAGACAAATATATATATATATATATATATAATTTTGAACGGACCTCATTTTTGTCATCTCCTGGGTAGGATCGATGGACATTTGAAGAAATTTTTCGAAACTCGCGTCATGAGTACGACCTCAATAGCTGATTTCCCTTAAGGGAAATCTGCTAAAATGATATAATGACTTTAGAAGACGGAATGACAAACAACGGTACTTTGAGAATGTTCGTATCAAAGGGAATCGGGAATAGACCAAGAAGGGCCTATACGAACCCTTTAAAAAAATACTCTTTTGATATCGGAGCTTGTGATATTTATTAGCCGGAATCATTGTATTTTATACCGTGGTTTCTTTAGTTATGCTGCTGGCTTCTTCAAGATGCACATCTGAGAATGAGAGCCAGCAATTCTATCCAATATATTTACAATTATCTAGCACGGTTCCGGGATAGGATTCGCCATTACCCGTGAGTCCAGGCCGGCATTTGGATCTGCGGTCCTTGAGAGTCCCAGGATTAATTTTAGATCATTTTAGGAGGAGCTTGGAGCTGTTTTAAAAGTACACAGACATTCTTTAATTTCAACGATTTCTCTGAAAACCCTTCCTCAATAGTCCTTTACTAAGGTCATTAACATCTAGTGGTTAGAATTATGTTAAGTCCGTCACGCGGGGGCTGCGTGAGCTATGCAGATTTCCTATGTGCTGGTATAACGCTCATGTGATCTCATCTCACCACATATGGGGGAAAACATATTTATGTGCAACAAAAGATTTAATGGACACAATATTTAGTAATTCGGCTTGAAATAAAGTAATGACTGAAAATGGGGGTTTGCTGACGGCTGCAATCTAAAAGATGCCAATATCTCGGTTAATATTGACGATAAAGAAAACATGCATATAACAACATTTATAGAATATTAAATGTGCAGTAATATCGGCCCTTCGGAGGATTTTCTTAATTCTAAATATCTCCCACCACTAATGAGATTTCAGCCTTTAACGGACTTGATATAGCATTACATAAAACGTTTAAATATCGTGTTTCGTAACGCTCAAACCAAAATTGCGACTGCTAGAGTGGTAACTGACATACACACATGTATTTATTATTTTGAACGGACCTCGTGTTCGTCATTTCCAAGGTAGGATCGATGGAAATTTGTGGGAATTTTTCAGAAAAGATTTCCCTTAAGCGAAATCTGCTAAAATGTTCCCTCACTGAGGATATCGTTGCTTATGATTAGTTAAAGGAGTTCAAGGAATCCTAGCACTTTAGCCTATCAATCTGTTCGTCCAAGATACACTTCTCAAATCGCACTTGGGATGTTGTATATACCAGGAGTAAGTAACTTCAGGCTATATTTTGCCAGCAAGAAGGTCTAACAGAAAATGGCTCCCAATGAATCAGGATTCAGAAAATGAAAGACCAATTCCATTTATTTCAAAACTACACTATTAGTTTAGTAAACTGTAAGCAAGATCGTAGCTAAGAGACTAGGACTGGATAATGAAGGACCAATCTGAAATGGACAGTCAAGCAGGTTTATTAATGAGACTAATCTTGTAGATACAAAATAATTAATTAGAGATATCTATGTAGATGATGATTGAAGATGTGACGATGACCTGGTACATTGATACCTGCCGGCCATTGTACCACGCTACGTACTAGTATTATCTTAAATTAATATCATCAGGAGGCGGCACTTTTTAACCTCTTCTTGCCTATTTGTCCTCAGAGAATGACGTCAAAGACTGAACAAGGCGTTGATTAAGCGCTTTTGCCTCACTTAGTTTTTTTATTTTTACTTTTAATGAAAAATTAAGTGGGTATCAGAAGTAAATTTAAATACTAGGAATTATAGAACAATTAGGAAGTCTTAAATACATTTGTTCCTGGGCAAAGGGATTTATTTAGTGACGGAATTCATTTAATAAAATCCTAAGTCCCACCCTGGCTAGAAAAGGGTGGTAACCTGTAATAACCCGTCCTTATTAGCCTAATTTGAAAAAAGTCCGTCACGCAGGGGCTGCGTCAACTAAGCAGATTTCCCATGTGCGCCACGTATTTGCATTTATCTCGAAACTTAAAAGTTCAATAAGAACAATATTTGGCATTTAAGCTTCAAATAAAGTGATTCATAGCATAATAGAATATTGAAAATATGAGATGAGTAGGTGTGGGACTATACTGAAGACGAAAACTAAAAAAATGCAAATATCTCAGTAAATAATCAAGATAGTGAAAAAATGTACATAACAACATTTATAGAACATTACATTTGCAATAAGATTGGTTCTATACAATTTTTTGATCCGACGCATAATAACGGAGATATTAAGAATTTTCAAAATTCTCCCCCTCTAAACCCCCCTCCCCCTGGTCCGATTTCAGCCGTTAACGAACTTGATCTTTCTTTTTACATAAAACGACTAAATATCGAGTTTGGTAACGATTAAACAAAAATTGCGACCGCTAGAGCGGTAACAGACAAATATATATATATATATATATATATATATATATATATATATATATATATATATATAAATACAGTTTTGAACGGGCCTCATTTTCGTCATCTACTAGGTAGGATCGATGGACATTTGAAGAAAAATGTAGAAAATTCCGTCATGAGTACGACCTCAATAGCTGATTTCCCCTAAGGGAAATCTGCTAAAAGTGGACGTTAATTAATAATTTAGTTTTGAATACATTGCCCAGCTGTTCTTTAAGTAATTCATGTATTTTCATAAAGAATGTAAACTGACGGAGTAATGGCCAATCCCGATCGAAACCCAACCACATATCATGGTGTTTCTAAGCAATTTTCCGGCCAGGGAACATTCTGTTCCGGGAACATGCTAAGATCAACCTGGGAATAGAGATTGCTTTTAATTTCTACAGATGAAAAAAAAGCATTCATTCAATAAACGTGTGATATGTGAATAACTTATGATACAATATGCATCATCTTTGAAACTAAGATCATCATTTTTTTCTTCATGAAATTTGTAGATTTAGGATCTTAACCAGATTGATGAAATGAATTACTCCACTCTTAAAATAGTTATAGAAATTAAGTATAGGTTCTTTTTTATACATCCCAAAAATATCTATTAATGGGATCTGTTTTTTTATTATTTAGAAACGGAGATACGTACAAGTTAAAATAACAAATTTTATTCCCGTGTTATTGGTTTTCATTTAGGAAACTGAGCCCTGAGAAAATGTTTTGCCTAAATTAAAGGGCAGGAGAGATACGATATTCGGAGAAACCCCTACAACACCGTACAACTCCATATCCTTACAACTTGTAAACTGGTTGGGGATTTACCTTCCAGTGTAATGTGACGAAGTATAAAAACAGAGAGAGAGGTTCGGCTGCTAAGAGTCCAGAATTTGAACTGACCTGACTGTAAATAATTTATATTATTTATTTATGGAAATCACATTTGAGGTGATTTGCCCTTCGAAAAGTAAACTATTATACAACGGCAAAAGTAAACGTCATGAATAAACATTTTATCAATGACCATAGTATTAAATTAAAGTAATTATAATAAGAAATAACTGTGAATACTTCATCAGAGAATATTAAAAAAAAAATTGGTGATGCATAATTGTAGGGTTTGCTGCAAAAAGGAGGTAGCTCCATCCCATAGCTGTTGGGAGTTATAAACACTTTCTTGTGCCAAAAAAAAAACTCTTTTATTTGACAAAAAGGATGCAGCTACAATCGTTATGATGTTATTTTCGTTATAATGATGCTATTTTCGTATTTTATGTTATTCGTTATAATGATGTTATTTTCTGTTTGTAAAACCAATAATTTTGCTGTACTTTATTTTCAGTTTTCTTTGAATAAAAATACATAATAATAGTACATTCTAATAATTTTTACACATTTTTCCAAGACATAACATATTCCTTCATTCCTCATATTCCATTCTTTTGGGCAAAAAAGAGGTAGCTCCAAGGATTATCCACGTACCACCAACATTTGGATGATATTTTTTGAATGAAAATACTGTTCTAATATGTAAACACCATAATTGAAAGTAAGCAACAACAATATTTTTACATAACTTAAAATTTGAATTTTTTAAACGTTTTTTTTGGTTTCACAAAAACTGGAAAAATTGGAGCTACCTCATTTTTGCAGCAAACCCTTCAATTGGTGAATGTTTAATAGGAATTAAATGGCAGAAAATGGTACTTTTGCTAATGATTGCCGTTTGTACACATCCAGGCTGTTGATGTGTCTGTGTGTGTTTGTACAGGTGCATACACACATATTTATTTAAGTGCCAGTCAATGCATATAATTTCAAATCTAGTTATACACCACGGACTTAAATTGTATGTTAAATTTTGTTAATTTGGTGCGGCTGCTGGTAAGTCTCGAGAGAACTACTTATTTTCTGAAACATGATTTATTATTCTTAAACTTGACTCTAAATAATAAAGCATACACAATGAGCTGATAAAGTGGCAAATTATATTTAATATGATTGGTTTTCACACATGTTCCCAGCGTCTTAACATTTCTAAATATCTTCAGTAGTTGTTTATCATAGGTTCTTTTACTCTGTTTACCAAACAATAAAATGGGGCAAGTCCATATGAAGCTGAAATATGATCAAAACTTTCATAACTTAGCTCCATAATCTTCAAGAGAAATCAAGTACAAATAAGTAGTTATGTCAAGCCAAGAGCATTACGAAATTTAAACGCTAGGTAATTTTTTCTATGCTAGACTCCCAACATATATTTCATAGAAACGTTTCAGATGAATTTATAATTTAACATTTAACAGACGAAGCCCCTGAGGACAAGTTCTGGAAGTTGTTTTGCTTGATTTGGATTCACTTTTGCCACCTCGTGTGTTTACACAAGGTGCAAATGATACATGTAGATTCCCTGCACTTAACAAGACGGTTTCTCCTATATAGTTGGAAAGTTTATTTCCTCATTTATATTTTAAAATTAACCCGCATGCACATCTCATTTATTTTGGCTAGTTTATTTTTAATTTCAGACTCTCATATTTTTACCTTGTTTTGCCTGTAGTAATCACTTTGCTTATAATTTTATGCGGCTATAAAAATCAACTTTATAATTTAATTTCTCCTAGTGATTTGTGACTTAAAAACAATTTTGCGTTGGAGAAACCATGATTCATGTTGGAGTTAATTAATGATGGGTTATCATTATTTTTTTCTTGTGCCATATTAGAGAATATTACATAGTGACTCACATATTCCTAAAGCTGACTGATTCGGTTTACAGCCGCTTTATAACATCTGGCTTCCATAAATGGTAGTTGGTCAGGAGGTTTAATACAGCAAGCTTTGCTCAGAATGACGTATACATTGTCGGCCAGTATGCTCGGCGAAAGTTTATTCAGAAAGTGTCTATCTTAACGATTTTCTACGCCTTCCATAATAGTCAATGAGTATGGAGTATATGAATATATGAAAGAATCACCGGCTCATATTTCTGCTACATTTCCTTTAATTGTTCTGTGCTTTTTTATCTCGTCTGAATGATTTAGTAAAGCGCTACTAGCTACCAAGAAGGTTAAGAAGTAACAGGATCGGTGACTATTGAGCATGATTCGAACTTATCCATGGAATTAGTTGGTTACCATTAATATCACGTTATATTCTGCAAGAAAAGTAAAAGAACATAAGCAGTACCCGCTTGTGAAAATTTATGCAAGAAAAAGAGATTTGGAGGTAGGGAGGAATTAATAAAAATTAGTAGAGTGGACCCACACTTCAACACGGGTTTAGCAAAATAATACCACCACAGTTAAATAAGGGTTGAAAAAGATGATCAGTTTAAAGTTCCCACTCACTTGAGTTAAATTGGGTGGAGTTTTAACTAGATTCACTAATGTTGTTGACACATTGCTATTTTAGTTTTTTTTTTTCATTTTTCTTCCATTTTTTGTTTCAAATTGTGGAATGGTATCTAGTAAAAAACGGTGGTGGGGTTTTAAATCTAGACTTATTTATTAACATTTTTTTTAATTTTGCCTATGGTGGAGCAGCATGGACAAGAGTGGCTTACTACAGAAAGAAATGGAAGCTTCTCGGGACTGCACACTACCAGCAATGGATCCAGGAGCTGTTAAAATAATATATGTATAAAACACAAAAGTTAGGACATTCTCCAACTTAAAAATCCTCAGCTAACGCTGATTTTGCTCAAATGTGCAATAATGTCTGCATATTCTCATTGTTATTTTCTATGTACAAATTATGTAAATATTAAGTGTAAATTTTTATTAATGAGCAAATAAAGGATTATTATTATATAGTGGCTTAATCGTATAATTACGAAGTTCAATGATCAACCTTTAAGTGTTGTAGGAAAAATACATTTTAGGTATTTGAAAAATATCTATGCTTTTCGTCTTACTAGTAAATAACCACGTTATCCATCTTAGCTGCTAACAGATTTATATTGTTTCCAACAAAAGTATAAAGAAGATTATTAGAAGCTATATTCATAAGGAATAGAAGAGGCGACTGATGAGATAGCTGAAAAATCTTTAAACGTGTATTAGTAATAAATGATATTAAAATATCGTTTTGGCATTTGTAAAATTATCCTCGGTATCTCAAGCCCTTTTTGAGTGTAATTATTATGTTTATATTTTGATCAAACACAGTCGAGAAAATTGACTAACTACGTAGAGTCCCAGAATCCCGGGCTTCAAAACTATTTTGAAAACATTTCTGTTTCCCTTACCTCTTATCGAAAAAGAGACGAGTTCCAGCAAATTACATTAATGTGTTGTAAATGTTAGATTGTAAATAGGGCAACTACTTTTAACAATTTCAACAAACATTTGTAGTATTATATGCTTAATAGAGGTTATATGAGAGACGTTCCTTCTATGGCATGGAATAAAAAATCGTTGATCCCTCAACAATATCAAAAAAAGGAAATTGCACTTTATAAGTGAGTGAAGAATTACTGGAATGCAGCCACAATGTCACTGAATATATAAAAATAAAAACTAATACAAAAAATGATGGCCAAATCAATCATAATCGTAATAGCGAAATGCAAACGAATGTAGACAATGAGCTTTGTCCATTCAACATAAACAAGCCTGCCGACGAACGTGCCTACCGAGCCGACATGTCACTTTATCAGATAAACGAGAACACCCTCAGACCATTAGACAATTACATAATGACATTTCAAACAGGAACTCATTTCAGATCCAATCGCCCTCACTCCCCAGACCAAGGACATTCCAGGTCCATGTGGAAAAAATAGCTACGCTTAATGAAAACACACGCTGAACTTTTCACTTCGTCCCCGTTTGAAAAGGTTAGCTTTATTTTTCTGTGGTACTGCCTCTGGCGAGCAAGCTCTTAATAAGCTTAGTTAGTTCGATAGGCTTTAGGAGTTTATTTAAGGACAGACTCGCTAAATAAATCTCTCATTGGCTAGAAAATAATAATAACCTGTTGATAGCTCGTCCCTATCATCCTTAACCATAATTAGCAGTAAGTGGAAACTAAGTGGTAAGTCACATTTACTCACAAACCTACTAATAATTCCATATAGATAAGTCAATATATTAGTTTTAAAATATAATTTTCCTATAGGTTTCTCTAGACAAATAGACGTTAATTGGGTAAAAATATGCATCCTTGATCCTTGGCATAAACCTTTTATGTCTATCTGTAGAGCAAATTCGATTATTCGTCTAGAGAAGAAGGCGCTTACTGATTTTCCTATTTAATCGTAGCAGAAGTTCAGACACATCTTGTAGACGTTACATCGGTGGTTCTCTTTACAGTTTCTTGCTATTAGATATTTATTTCCCCACTATGCTGAACATGGAATTTGTTCGTTGGGTACGCTCCGGGATTTTGGCATCGCCTTATAATTGTTGATTTTTATCATTTTATTTTGGTAAATCAATGTTTAGAAATTATGCGAATGCTAATCAGAGAAAGCGATTCTACACTAGAAGAGAATATTAATTACTGTATGTTATACAGAATCAAACTACGTCTTCAGTTTAATATAATTTCTCTATACAGCTTCTGCCTAAAGATATCAAAATAATTCAGTGGTACTTATTACAAAAAATGAAAGTACATTCAGTACTCCGTCTCGTTGCATTGGAACGGGTTATCTAAAGGTTACCTACCTTGTCTAAGCTAGAGTAAGATTAAGAGATTTCATTAAGTGAGTCTGTCACAAACTAAACTCCTGTTACCACGAGGGATTCGAATAATATTCTAGATTGGTCGAGGCTAACCCATTAACGCGCATGATCACCCATAACCCGAAAGGAAAACATAAATGCAAATACTTCAGTTCAGTTTTGTCCTCGTTATTTTCCCCATTGAACCTTTGGTTAATAATGGTAACATTTCAAATTTTGAGACCTTGGAAGTCTACCCATAGCCGAGAATAAAACAATTTATTTCTACGCCGATGTAAGTAAAAGGTTACTACAATTGGTATCCTTGTTTATCAAGTTATCAGTGAGTGACTATCCTATTTTTTTAATTGAGTGTCTGGTGTTTTTCATTACTGATTAAATTATCTACATTGTTTCAACGTCTAATGCATCCAAATGGACAAACCAAGTCTTTATTGGAACTAAAGTTATTATTTGAAAATTGTAGAAAAGGATTACAAAAAAACAACAGTGACAAAAAGTCCTCTCAATGAGGATGGAAGTGACTCCAGAAGTTCTGACAGTTTGGCAGAATACATGCTTCTTGTATTGTCTTTGATTTTGGAACTATGATGCTTATCAAACCACTTTATATCCATTTTAATTGCAGGGAAGGAATTCGTAAGTCTGCGATTTTCCAATCTCTTCTGCAGCTGATCAACTGATCTTTTATTCAAAAGTCACCCATATTTCTCCTCCCTATCCTATAATTTTCAATGTTATGCTATGTTTTGCCAACTTCGCATAATAAATAATACGCCAATTATTATTGGGGAGCGAGCAATTGGGAGACCACCAGGGAGTAAATGTTATTAACTAAATGCGCATGATAAATGTTTAGCCATTCATCTAGAACATACTTCATGTCTAGAGCGGACCTTATACTGGCCCATATTTCTGCGAAGAGAGCAGCCACCAATTTGGGCGAGTTATTTATCGGGCTGCTAACGCACTGACGAGTTGGTTGCTAATGGCTAGGTCTTGGAGCGTTCTCCAACCTAGCACTCCTAATTAAGATTGGTGCGTACGTCAGGAAGGCCCTCCAAGTGCGAAGGGTCTAGCTGATGATGAACAGCCCTATCACGGGCTAATTAGAACACGGCTTGTTTACAGCATAAATCATCAGTTTTACTGCCTCACAGACCCCGTCGGTCTACTTTAATGACGTAATAACACTCATTTTACGCTTTCTCGCCATCTTCAGATTCTACAGAAACGGCCAAAAATGGTAATTGAAAATAAACTCAGGACCGGGTAATATGCTCCTCTTCAGATCTGACCAATTTAGGCATAATGCCTACATCTAGCCTAATTCGACTTAGGAATTTCTGCCTCTGTGGCGAAACCCTTTCCCAACACTAGGCTATCCATTTTCAACCAATAATATGGTATGAAACATCGCTCAGGTGCTTAAAAAACAATTAACTTACAATACAGAGATGTATAACAACTAATATTAAGTCCAACTGATAAAAAAAAAAGGTGGAAAGATAGAATAGAAAATACACCAAAAGATGAAACCAACGTGAATGAGGGACGCTTTCCTTATAAGAAAACAGGAGAGGTTTTGATGGCAAGACGGATTTGTAAGAAATATTTTTTGAAGCCGTCAAAGAGTAACACACGGTCTTTTACTAAATAACCCACAGTGGTGTCAGAAGTTATTTGATGGACATGATGGAATGCATGGAAATTAAACCTAAAACCCTAAAAAGATAATAATAAAATAAATACAAATGTGCAGACGGACACAACGCATCTCTCATATCCAAACTCTGCCCCCCTTCCTAGCGGCCTTCAGCCTTAGTGCATCAGCAGAGTTCAGCCCAGTAGCATCTCTCTAAGCACACGTCTTACGCTCTGACGGGAAATTTTCTATTCGTTTAATGTTAAGATAATATGTAAGCTTTAATTTATTTTATTTTAAATACATATTTTAATCATAAATGTCTTATTGTTGAAACATTTTATTGTTGTAGATTCTATAGTATTATTGATTTTTTCTTCTTATGCATGACCAACTGGTAAGTATGTACATTTTGAATTATTGATCAAACTCCTTATTTCTCGTAGCTTCTATTGTTTGTAGCTCTGACGATGAAAATAATAATTCCCAAAAGCGCTAAGCACTTTTTAAGAATAAATTGGGAGGATAACTTTGCTCTGAATACCCTGATTCATCGCCCCCACCACCAGCAGAAAATAAATAAAAATGAACTAATGGCGGCGAATCAAACAACAGCTGAATTATTAACCAGGCGGGATAGCAGTGGTTGGAAGATGCGGAAATAGTAGGGAGCGGATTAGCAAGCAAATCAGGAAGAGTACTTGTTTGGTGATCTTTTTCCGCCGATGAAGAATTTCCAAATTTTTGGTAGTCAAATACCAGCTGAATGTAGGAACCTCAGTAACCAAACTGAGTTGAATCTAGGTTTCGGCAGGCCTCAATAGTGCCAAACACGACAGATAACTCGTAAAATGGAATATTGAAATCTTCTATAGTAATGTGAATATGGATTATCACTATTAAGATAATTACTAAAGATTATATTGATACCTAAAGCTGCAATAAGTCATGAAATAGCACAAATAAGGATACACAATTTTAAGACATACCCCAACGCAAACTACGCAAAGACTAAGAGACTGACACTCGGGTAAAACGCCTTAAATGGACCACTTTATGGTGTATACATATATACATATATTACATTAAGTTAAGTTTTACTGTACGATTTAATGGAACGTGAATGATAAATTACTTATTTGTGACGAGGTAATTGACAATTATCATGTATTATGCATTCTGAAATAAGATATAGCCGGTGGTTTTAAGGACATATTCAGTGGATATATATATATAATAGTAATTACCTTAACCACCTTCAATTTCTTCCTGAAATCAGAACTATATTTGAAGGAAGTTTAATTTTAAGGAAATAGCTCACAATGACCGTTATTTATTCAGGAAGTATTTTTTTTTTTTTTTTTTTGAGTATTGAGATTCGTTGTTCACAAAAATAGTAATAAATTATCTCGATTACGACCAGTTATTTTGTATCCACCTTTCTGGCCTTATTTAATAGTCATTTCTTTTACTGGGTAATAAAGAAAAAATATAAAAACTGATATTTTATATATGATAAACATGACCTTATTTGTTGAATTTCATTTATTTACTTATATATACTAACGTTAATTAGACGAGGGCCGGAATAATTGAATAGCAAGGCCATAACAAGAACAAGAACGTCGCGAATGGAGACAGGGTAAATGCTAATAAATGGCTATGGAAATAAATAACAAAAGTTTAGGCCGCTTAGAAAGTGAATAAATCTGCTGAAGGTATAGGATGACACTATGGAATGCATTTATTATATTTAGGATTAACTTTCGCCGAGGAAACCAAAGAGTAATGTCAGATTTTCATCAGCGAATGTCTGTCAAGATCCCCAGAGATAAATTATAATACATATTAATGGGTATGAATACACAATAAAGCATACTAGGAAATAGATGGAAGTCTCAAAGAGTGTATCAATTTCAAAGTCCTTATCTTTTACCTTTTTTTTATTTTTATATCAATGAATGGTGGTATGTTAATGCCGTTTAGGATTCCTTTTCTTTGTTTATTTTTTAAACTTACGAGGCGTTCAATTCTACCTATGTTGACCTTGACTTGTCAGTGCAAATTATCATTTGTGGCAACATTTCTGCAATATCAAGTATAGAAAAAAATAGAATCTCTTTTTGACCCTCTTGGAAATTATAACCTTTAATGTGTTTTATGTGGTAACCTGTACTTGAGGAAAAATAGCAAAATTTAAAAATTGGAGAAGAGAGGATTCTAGATTAAGAATTGAGTCATTTCTATTGTCTTACATTTACTGTACGAAATTATTTACAAAGAGTGCAGAAATATTAAAGCACAAATTGAAGTTAAAAATAAAGTAATCTACACTATTTGCAGTAATGGATACTTTAAGTAGAGTAGATAAATTATTAGGTAATCAATGTGACGTTAAATATAATATAGAATTTATACTTTTTAAAAAAAAAATGACAAAAGGAAATCAAAAATTAAGAAAATAAACGGAAAACTCACTTATTGTACGAAACGCATTTTATAAGAACCCGGTATTTGGCAATTACAAGAATTTAGAAATTGAAAAATATTGATAGATTTTAGTCCCCAAGAGTTTATTAAGATCACGAACACACTTAGTAATTGTACATTCATTCAATCGATTTTTTTTTAAATGATCAGAAATCGCCGTAACTACGAGAAATCAAAGCCTTGCATCTGAAATATTAAAACAATTTCCCCTAAAACTCATTACTTTTTTTAAAATGTATACTGTATTTCTAAGTTGGTTTTCTAGCAGGTGGAATTAAAGTATAATGTATGTATAAAGGTACTTATGTCGAATTTTGGCCTTAGTACTCAACCTGCGAGTATACTGTTTGTTTGTAAATCATTCAGTATATCATAAGACAAAGCACACCATTCTGTTATACATTCATTTAAAAATACATAAAATATCCTCAGGCAGTACTAAAAAAAACAACTAAAATTACACGTTCGATGCTTTTAAATGTATAAGTAAATAAATTTGTACGGAACGCATTTTAGCCTTCTGTTAGTTGAATCGGAGGAATTTGAAGTACTTCTTTTTTTACATGACTTTTTTTTTATTAAGGCTGTTACTCAAAGAATAAATACAGTATAAGTAAACTGAATGATAAACTAGATGTATTGTTAATGCCTGAATAGAAAAAGAAAATTATGAACAACAGCGGCAATGGCGAAATATTTAAGCATTTATTGTATGGGCATGTACAGTTTTATCAGTAGGTAAAAGCGTCTCAGAAAGCAGTAGCCATTCATCTGGCGAGACGTCACGGCACACGATAAGACGGTGGCTATATTGCGCGATCGTGCGGGCGCAAAAGTACGGATTCCAGATGAAGGATACGAGAGGCCAGAAGGCCGCGAAAGGCGAGACTAGCCTTCAAAGGACACACAAGACGGATATGCCCACTCATAAATTCCGAGCGAATTCAAAAGCAGGGGAATTCATCAGAACCGGATCACGGGCCGAGTTGCGTCAGGCCGTTTCAGGGAACGACATTAACGACTTTTGCTCATTACAGGCTGAGGGTCATTACTCATCAGCTCTAAATACCGATAAGGTCTTAAACCGAAATGTTGGAAATGAAGATTGGTTTCGTTTTGACAGCTGTTGGCGAGGTCATTAGTCTTGTTACCTAAATCGTCCGGAACGTAAAGATAAATGTTTTTATATTATTTTTAGTGACTGATTATCCTAATGAGAGTTAACAAATTTTCACGGACAGGCCAGAGGGCGCTGGCGGTTTAATTCTAGAATTCTTGGCGAGGGTGGTATAAAACCTGGTGATTCCAAACTAAATTGTATTAGCTATCCGGCTAGTGGTCCTCAAAGTTGGAGGTATCAATCAGTCACTGCTCAACATCAATGGAGCATCTTGATCCATAATGCCACTAAAATACGCCTGATTTTACGTTTGACTGATCGCTCAACAGGTTGTCTAAACGTTTGACATAATTTAATCCTTCGCTGGCCATTAAATCAAAGATTTCCATTTTTAGCAGATTTCGCTTCAGAAAAATCAGCTATTGAAGTCGTACTCGTGACGCGATTTTCGAATTTTATCTTCAAATGTCCCTCGATCCTACCCAGAAGATGACGAAAATTAGGTCTGTTCAAAACTTTATATACATATATTTGTCTGTTACCCCTCTAGCGGTCGCTATTTTTGTCTTATCGTTACCAAACATGATATATAATCGTTTAATACAAAAAGAGTATAAAAAAGTTCGTTAACGGCTGTAATCGGACAAGAGGGAAGGGGGGGGGTTAGAGGGGGAGAACTTAGAAAATTCTTAATATCTCCGTTATTATGCGTCGGATCGGAAAAATGTATAGAACCAATCTTATTGAAAATGTAATGTTCTATAAATGTTGTTATGTACATTTTTTAACTATTTTGACTATTAACTTCTCCAGTAAAGGTCTCCAGTAAACTCCCACTCCTTCTTATCTCATATTAACAATATTCTATTATGTTTTTGAAGCTTAAATACCAAATATTGTTCTCATTGATCTTTTACGTTTTGAGATAAATGCAAATACGTGACACACGAGGGAAATCTGCTCAGTAAACGCAGCCCCTGCGTGACGGACTTTATTCATTATTATCAGGTATTCCAACTATTAGTCCAGTCATTAGTGGTGACAATATCTCATCTATAAAGACTTCGGAAACTAATGTACTTAAATTTCTTTCAAAAATTAAAATTCACCCAAGACTAACGAGTTCAGTTCATGATTAACATTAACCTTAATCGGATTTATACATATTTACAGAAGCTCATCGGATATGACCTTGACAGCTGTAATTTCGAAACACAAACTATATGAATATTAAATAGTATTTCTCGTTTTTTTTTCCCTATAAAGAAATAAGTACCATCACAAATCTGAAGAGCATAATAAATTATAACACAAATATAGTAATAGTCTATCAAGTTTAATACGAAAATAACGTGATCACATTTTCTATTCCTTTTTCCTCAATAAATTTGCTCGAGATGTTTCTATTAATATTGGTTTCTGTATTCTGTTATTAGTCTGAGCTATTTAAGAATGATAATCCGTAAGTCAAAAAACTAATCAAAATTAATATGTATGTGAAAGTATTAATTAACATTTCAAATATATAGTTATACTTGTGAGAGGTTTTCAACCTGTGTTAATATTGTTTGCAAAATCAAATTAAAGATGGAAACGCTATATTTGCTTTTGGCGATTAGGTAGCTTTTTTTTTAAATAAATGTGGTTTAATAATTACAGAAAGCTAATCTCAAATATTAAGTACTTTAAAGTCTATCGAAGCTAAATGAAACTACTATAATATTTAGGAGGCATTACAATTTACTGAACGGTATTCCATAAAAAATAACCATTTAGAGGCAGACATAAAAATACTTCAACAATAAGTAATGTAACATTTTTTTTGGTATTTGGTAGTCTTGCACGTCATAAACTAAATAATAGTAATTAAAAGCTGAAAGAGCGATGACCAATTTCTCAAAACGGTTTTAGAAATATGTGACATCCTTTGCCAAGGCTAGCCAGCCTAAAGTGGCCAATAATGGCTTCCAGAACCGGTCTCTCTGCATTTATCCACTTACCGCTCTAAGTCAATTTCTCGTAATAGATCTAAGATAGTTAATCAAATGGATTTCATTATATTAATACATTTTAAAGGGGACAAAATGGAGCTTTTTATATACCCTCATATAAGTAGCTGGTAATCCAATAAAAGTTTTAGCACAACTAATAGATAGGCATTTTATGACAGTCCAAGAAAATGTAAAATGGACTGATAAAGCATCTTTCTTTAAATCAATTTCCTTTTCTCGTTTGTTTCTATTTTTAAACCTAAACAAGTAAGAGTTTCCCAATCAGTATACAAGGCAAAGGCACGCTATAAGTATATAATACTTATTAAGACCATGGAACATAAATAAATACAAATACTCCGAGAGAAGAATATAACCTCCAATTCTTCACATTTTTTTTTTTTTTTTTTTTTTTTTTTTAATTTTGGCGCTAAGCGCTTTCAAAGGCTATTTATTTTCTTTTTCTTCAGAGCTACACATAAAAACAACAGCATCAATAAAATCTATTATACACACCATAACAAGTCGAAAAAACATGCTGTCATCAATAAATAAAAACACAAAAATAAATATCTGAGAAATGTAAATATAAATGAACATAGGTCAAATATTAAAATACGGAGGGTGAGTGATCTATTGAGAAATCGCTTGAGAATATATACTGACCTACTTGTTTTTATGCGTAGCTCTGAATATGGAGACAATAGTCTTTGAAAGTGATTAGCGCTCAAATAAAAAACTTGTGAAGAACTGGACGTTTTCTTCTCCCCAAATACACAATATTCTTCACTCCCAACAACACTACTGTGAATATATACAAATAATAACAGTAAAGATAACAATACAAATTTCGACAAATATGGAAAGACGAATTTACAGTTACTACGAAGATATTACGAATATTCGATTGAATACTTTAAAGGCTTTAAAGGAAGTTCAGTTTTTGAATGAAATGATTCTAAACTCATTCTGAATTGAACTCGAATTTCCAAAAGAACTTTTTTATTTAATTGAACATTGCAAAAAAGAATACTTAAAAGTGTTTTTTCTAAAAGCTTTTTATACAAGAATTTAAAATTGTTTCTAAATGATTTTAAACTTAAAAAATGAAGTTCGCTTTGTTATTAAGAAGGCACTGGGAACCAGCCACGCACTGTTCTAGCCTTGCACCTTATGCCTGATAAACGGTTTGAAAGTGAATAAATAAAGAGAGCTTGACTTATTTGCGCTTTTATTACAAATCACCAGCCATGAATACGATGGAGGACATTCTAGGAGAAATATGACGTATTACTCTGAAAATATTTTATGCCGGGACGGACATAAATCATCCGTTATATGTAACTCTAAGAGTTCTTAGGGACCCACATGTTTAGAGTTGGCATAATAAAAATGCGTCGTGATGCAAGGAAAAATATTAGAATTTTTATTGCAGCGCTGATACGGGACACACATTACATTGTGTATGTATCAGTGTCACGGAATGAACTGTCCCTTGTGAAAGCTCATATTTATATTCTCTACAAGCCGGAGTGCCGACAACGTCATTAAAACACAGAAAAAAAAGAAGTATTTTATACATAAATATTAAACAGTTGTACCACAAGCCAAATATGAAAATAGACTTGGTCCTGTAATTTTAAATTACTTTGTAGGGACGCGCCCTTTTTAAATCCAAGGCTTTAAAACTGATTTATAATAGTATAGTTCACATCCACTCATCTCGTACATATTACACAAAATCCAGACATTAAACAAAAGAATAACTATGTACTGGTTACCCGCACAAACACACATTAGACAAAGCACACAAGTAGACGAACTTGCCAAATCAGCTACTCAAAATAGAACTCACGACAACGCATACTTTACACATCAAGATATTCAAGCCCAAGCAAAACATATGATACTCAATTCATGGCAGAAATCTTGGTTTACCACAACTGACAACAATCTTCGAGAACTGAAACATATACTTGGTGAATGGCCTTCCTCAAAAAGGCTAATTAGAAGAGAAGAAGTAGTTTTAACGAGGTTAAGAATTGGCCATTCACGACAGACTCACACTTACAGGAGAAGACGAACCTAACTGCCAACACTATGACTGTAGACCAACTATAAAACATATACTAACTGACTGCTATCTATAGACCTACCATGCACTTTGACTGAATTACATGACCGTAGCCAGTATATAGACCGCGTATTACACTACTTGAAACGTAACAACATTTTCAAAAAATTTATAATGTAGGACAATACTGAAACTATTTGCAGAAGTTAACACATATACGTAAATATAATAAATTGATTAAATGAATTTAACTGATTCGTCGCTAAATCTCCCCAGACGCGAAATGCGATTATTGTAAGAATGAAATAAATACATTTTTGGCTAAAAATTTGATCTTTGTCAAATGATAAAAAACTAGTAGGGATTTTTTTACACTATTAATATGGGTTAGATGGGACGGGTCGCCCCGAAAGTACTTTGCATGACATAAAGAACTATTAAGAGGGGAGGTGATAGACCTTTTTGATCCTTCCGTTGATGATGGACCTCCACCAGCCAGCACAAATCAAGAGCAAATCCAGAGTCTATTAATATACTTGTTCAATTTTTAATTTAACAAAATCTGAATAAATACTCTAATAAAATGAGCTTTATGTGTAAAAATTCTTCAAAGTAGTTCTTGCAATATAACATTAGCCATAAAATAATTAATGACAATTATATTACAGTTCCCATTCAATTTCACTATTAATCAAAATAATGTGACATCCAAGTGGTATTAAAACAAAAAAAAGACAATATTATAATTAGTAAATTAATTATGCTTGAAGAATGTATGAGAGTTAACATTGAACGAGAGAGCACGGACATCTGTTATCCGATTACAATAACAAGCCCACGTTACACGTCTTATTAGCGACACCTCAAGGAGACATGTTAGGAGAAATGACATTTCGAACCTCTGATACTTATAGGAAGTTGTGAGCTGACGAATATATTTTCTACGGGAAACAAAGAAAGGGCCTGACAGCTGGGCATGTGTTAAACCAGGTGTTGTGCATGAATAAGTTGAAATGAATACGCCTGGCGACCTTAGGAATTTTTGGTGTAAACAGGAAAATAAAAATATGTAAATACGTTTTTGACCGGCCGTTACCAAAATATTGTAGACAATAAGAGGCAACGTATTACATATTCCAGAATAAATATTTTTAAAGCATCTTTAAAATACTAATATTAGATCAATTTTCATAATAAAATTAATGAAAAGACTAACCTGTGTGTATCCTTTGGTGAGCTTTGAGGTGTGAGCTTTTTGTATAAACTTTATTGCAACCTAAAAAAAAAAAAACAAAAAAAAATTAAATTTTTTGTTTGTAGTGAATTGTAACGTAATTGACGTTATAAATGGTAGATAGATAAGAAAACAGATCATAACTATTAACTATAATATATATATAGGGGCTCAGGTTAGCCATGCGAATTAAAGCGTTCACCTTTATCTCACATGGTAAACCTAGAGTAGGGAGTTGGATTCTCGCCTGGGAAAAGGAAATTATTTAGTGACGAAATTCATTAAATAAAATCCCACCCTGGCTAGAAAAGGGTAGTAACCTGTAGATAACCCGTCCCAATTAGCCTGTGTTGCGAAAAGTGGACGTTAATAAATAATAATAATTAACTATAATAATCAACGAAGTGGTACATGGTGTTAGGGTAGAAAATAATATGTTTCTTCTGTACTCTAGCGAATTTGCTCTCCTGCCACAGTCATGAGGTGACTTCTTGGCGAGTTCTTTACTTCCTTATACAAAGTGAAGTAATCGCAAAAACTTTCAAATTTCAACAGAATAATCGGTTTTTGACTCAGAACCCATTATGACTAGTTTCGAGGCGACGTGTCAACGCTAGCGTTAGAATGTTGCAATTTTTTGGGGGGGGGGATTATGGTAACTTGTAGGTTACCATCGAGAATGGCACCTCCCCTTTTTTTAGAATAGATTTAGGGAGAGGAGAGGTTTAGAGGAGTGCAAAATAAAATTAATCAAATTTCTCCTTAGCTATTAGAGATACAAAAAAAAATTGTATAGCTCATTTTTTTTTAATGTGAAATAATCTATAAATTATGTTCTTTTAGAATGGAGATATCGTATAACACATTCAAATGAAATTTTGGTTAATGATATGCAACCAAACATTCTGTTCATTTCATTTAATAGAGATAACGAGGACCCATTTAGTGACAACTCCAGATTTTTTGAAATTTTACTATGGAGAACCATGGTTTTAATAAAATTATTCAAGAAGTCGCCTGATGAAAATGGAGAGTGACAAGATGAAGGACTGTTCTCATATATAGCCAATTTCTGATTCTTCTTCCCATCACTTTTCCAATTTCTCATTGTATTTCATTACTGAATTGTTTTCTCCGTGTCCTCTTGATATTTCTATCGTTGTATTCATCATTGACTATTGCCCCTCCATTAATATCACGAAGTCATGTAGACTAGTACTCTTAATTTAGAGGTTCGTGACCAGTTGTCGTGGGCAGAGGTAGTACAAGGTTAAATTTCGTAATGCCAATAAATTGTCCTTAGGGGAATATATACGAAGAGTAGCATAGTAAGCGAAAAATTTAGAGTACCTCTAGGAGGGAAGAGTGCACAAAAAAAACGTTTTAAGGGGAAACCTGAAGTAGGACATTGATAGATGAGGGTCTTAATGAGCTGTATCCGGAACTGACCTGTGTCAGGGAGTGTTGTTTCACCTGGCACACTGGCTGAGAGAGGTATTGTTTGTCCGAAGGTAGTGAATGCGTTAAGAGGTCGAGCTAGGCCATTAGAAGAGGCACTCTCATTGAGAAAGGCCGCGTGAATGGGCAGGCAGAAGCTATATCAATGAAGGCTCTTCATTCACATACTCCTCCCCTTCTAGAGCCGTCTCTTACAACACCTTGAGCCGTGCGCCTTATCACCTCTTATCAACTCCTTAAGACAGCCCTTTCATTTGTGTATCGCTCAGTGTGACCATTTAAATGGCCGTCTATAAAGAAATAATAAACTAGAGTGGTTTGTGACCACAATGATCACTAAATGACAGTCATTAAATAATATAACCGACTTCAATAGGTCCTTACTAACACCTGTTTATGTGTACATACCTAAGCCGCTGTAATTGTAACATTCATGAAATAAAATAAGGCCTATTGTCTCAATAACCTTCAAACGATGATTCTCCCAGAAACTGAGTCATGCTGAGAAATTATTGGTTTAGCTACATAACAGCTGTTGAATTAACACATCCGTTGTCACCATTATTTATCTCATAAATTACAGGATGAAGGGAGAACAGTATATTCGACGATGTGGAAGTTCTTCCACACAATATGTGAAATTTGTTGAAAATCTGATTTCAGTGGAAACCTACAAGACACTTAGTTGATCAGAGGAAACATTCAATGCTTCCTGCCAGCTTCTGCATGATCCTAACCGTCTTATTTAGCCGTCAAAGCGAAATTGCTTGCGTATGCTTGCTAATGGTAATTTTTCTATAAATTCATTACAAGGCGAATTCCAACTATTGCATTATGAAGTTTTACTAGACAGAAATGGGACGGTCAATATGAAACTGTAAATGAACTTACGAATGAACGAATGAAGGAATAGCAAATTCTGATATATAAAATATACGAATGGAAGTAATATTTTTCGGAGATTAGTGAAATAAATACAGAGAATTCCTGGTGAAATTCTTTGTCTGGAAGAGCGACTTAAATTTTATTTAAAAGTCATCTTCAGACATAAGAGGAGTTCATAGCTTCGTTAGGCAGAGTAGATCTCAACTTCAATTTTACTCTGGACTGATAATGCCATCTAAACAAAATTCGGCATTCCAAATAAAACATTTTACCCAAAATAGTCCACAAGTTAAGAGAAGTCCCATTTTTTAAGAATTTATCCCTGACTGTCGTGAACAAGAATTTTATCCTCACGATAGCAATTTAAGGCCTTCTCAAAACTAAGCCGTGCAGTATTATATTCTCAACTTATAGTTTCGCCAATAGTTAAATAACTAAAATAAAACTATTCCCAAAGCATTTTTGCATCCTTTTCCCAACTCATTAAATGCACAATACCAGATAAAGCAATTGCATCTCAGATAAAAGCATAACCTTAGTTAGTGGTCTTATCTTGGTCGTTTGACATTTACTGTACATTATGCCTTGAAGCAATTCCTCTCTCTCTCTCTGTGTTTCTCTCTCTCTTCGGACTTCCTAATCAGTCATCGTGGCTACTCTTTTTCCATTTCTACTTGATAATCTGCTCTTTGACTTTACACTTAACTTCTCATTTTGTTTCCGCCTTTTTCTTATTTTGAGTTTTAATCTACATTTACAAGCCAATAAAATCAGAACGAAGGCATTTATGCAAAAACTTTGCGGTTGTTAAATGCACTTTTATTTATTTTTCATTTATTAATGCATAACCTTTCACTGAATGGAAATACCTTTTGTTTAGTTGCTTTCAGGCAGAGAATGAAATATTTAACTCAGACTACGCCTTTTCTATTATTATTGTGTAACATTTAATGTGGAACTAAGAGTTGCTGCCTGACATCAAGTTATAAGATATGGATAAAAAAATGATTCGGAGAAACTAGGTGGAATATATATATATATATATATATATATATATATATATATATATATATATAAATACATATCATTTCAAGATGCCAATCAGAATGCCATCTGAGATGTGGGATTGAGTTTCCTTATTTGAGGTGATCTCAGAACAAAAATAACTTATACATTCCATGCCCTATTTCTTAATTACTAAGAACCCCATTTGAATCCTTTGCGAAATTTATGTTTGACACCATATTTGTATTGGAATTTGTAATGTAGTTTAACATAGTTATACATTCATTTTATGTATATAGAAGGAAGATATATTTTTTTTAAAAAAAACGAAGTGTACGTAGTTTAAAGTGCAAATTGTACCACTAAGCATCTGGCGTCGAGCTTAAATATCAAATCTTAAGAGTTTGATTCTAACCTGGGCTTTAGGAATTTATTTAATAACGTACTCATTAAATAAAACCCTTCTATCCACTCTGGGTAGGAAAGGGTGGTAACCTATAGATAGAAATGAATATAAATTAAATATTGAAATATATTTATATTTTTTTATTTATTATTTATATTTTTTTCATAATTATATATGAAATATAAATACTATTGTATAGCTTTATAGTGCCAACAAGGCTGGTTGTACAAATTATTTAGATCTGACGCATAACAACGAAAATATTTGAGATTTCTTATTTTGCTCGACATTTTAGTCAAATAGTGTACTTACACTATTTCTCCCTTACATTCTGCAATTTATTTTTTGGAGGAATAAGTATTCCAAATAGTTGATTTATTACCAGTAATTGTAGGCTTGGAGAGAGAAAAGGACGTCCGATTCTTCACAAGGTTTTTATTCCAGTGCTAAGCGCTTTCGAAGCGAAGATTGCCTTCAGAGCTACTTGCATGCACTCATAGGGAAAGACAGCAAGTGACTGTGTAATTGTAGGAGTTCACAAGTTTATTCTGTTAACATTTCGCGTTGTTTAGTATGTCCATATGGCTATTTAAATTTCCCTCTAATCTCACTTGGTCAAAGCGTTAAAGCCTTTCAGGAAAATCAGTGCGACATGTCATTCTCAAATATTTAAAGGTTACATTTCATGGAAATGTTCTGAAAAGTCAGTAGGTCAAGATTGATGCAGAGGAAATTGCTTAATCATTTGTTCTGTCAAGCAAGTAATGCTTCAAGATAGAAGGTTGTCGACATATTCTTGCCTTTGACAATCTGCATTATGATACTTTCCGTTTAGATTGGCATCCTTCAGGTTACTCTCGATATCCATGACATGTTTTACATTCTGCTTTAACAAGCATGTTCAGGTTCTTGTGTCTGCTTGCATAATTTATCCAATTCTTTTGATACGGTACTAGTCTTATCTTTCAAAAATTCAAGAAATGTGAATGGGCACAAAGTTTTTTCAACTGACATGCATTTGGGTGAAGTAGCAGCATGCAATAGTAACTGACTAGTTAGTAAGAGGTCGTTAATTAATAGAAGACCATTAAAGAACATTCATTAATTCAGTTAATAATTTATTCCGCTCCTTGTCTGAATTCTCACTAACAGTATGTCAGTGCGCCAAGACTGGAGGGCAGATTAAAGTTGTAGTCTGCTTACTCACTCTGACTACGAGTACTGTCTATCATTAGTAACCTTATGCAGGACACAGGCTACCGAGGGATGGCTATCTAACAACTCTGGCCTTGAGTGGAATTTTCTCCAATCATACCTTTATTACTGAAGGGTTTGGTGTCGGAGGCAATGGGAAACCCCTGTATGACCTTGAGACTCTTTTAAATCCCTTGTTCGTTCCAGAGAAAATCCGATGTACCTGTTCACAGGATTTGTTGCCAAGTGTAGATACAACAAATACAAAAGTTTATTACTGGATGAATAATGGCCACTAAATGATGCACGGTTTGCATACAAACAGTGATTTAAAAAAGTCTTTGGAGCAACCCTGAAATGAGTTTCACAAATTTGCATGGAAGGATTTTTTCCTTTAATTACAAAGCACAATAGTCTTAACTGAAGCAATGCATCTAAGTAGTAACAAATGGCCATAAATTATATAATATGACCTTGAATTTTTTTCCATACCCAACTATTATCTCATTTGTATTAATGTGGTCACAGTGTACAAGAAAAAGTATTTACTCGACCGTCTTGGGTGGTCTCGAGATCTTCTGAGGTGGTCTTCGACTAAGAAGGAACCTTAAACTCTGACGGGAAATCACAGACAAATCCCTATTCAAGTAGAACCGTTTTATTCTTTCGTGAGTGGCCATGACATTTCGGATATTGTTCCAAAAACATTTACTTAAATTCTGAAAAGCGGAAGAGAATCCTCTAAAAGTTCAAGTTCTTAGAGTCATCATAATTCAAGGGATAGAAATATTCAGGATCAAAAGATTAATTTAATGTCAAGTTGAATATTTACACAAAAAGTAGCACAAACAGGTGAGGTTAGGTTGCTATGAGAGTTCATATTTCTAGTATTATTTTTTTTTTTTTCAGAATAAAGGAGTAGCTGGCTTTGTCCAAGTGGCGTGGCAGACCAATGGCACTTTACGGATTCAACGGAAGAACATAATAAAAGATCAAAACACCAGTAGCCTCGGTTGCTCAAAATTCCTTATTGCATAGGGATGCAACTTTCAAAAATCAGTGATCTCCGAAATTCTTCCACACGTGGTTTAAATATATACAGCTAGTTCATCCTGTGGAAATAATCAAGCTCCTAAGGTGGGATGACGAGATGTGAAACCGGATGAGACAATGAAAATGCAAATCTGTCCAAATCCTGGTGAAAAATAATTTCACATAACTTTATAGTGCAAATTTTTCAACTGCTATATCACTCTTATATATCTGCTAATAAATAAACTCGTTTAGCAGTGTTATAGAAATAATGTCCAAAACACCTGGAGTGTCGTGCGCTCACCTCCCTTCGAGGTTGGTCTTTTGTCAGTTCCAAGGAAATTGAGTGGCTAATTGAATAATGAAGTGGCTATCTTCGTTTCGCATTGACACGGTAATTGACCAAGGAATGCGTCAACCCGACACGAAAGCCGTGTGGGGCCTTGCCAATACATGGACTGTGAGCTCAAAAAAGTTTTGCTAAAGATTTCCAGGCGTCCCTAAGGCTAGTATACTACAAGGTGTCTGCTTGACTAATACTACACAATGTCCTGCAGACTTATACTGCTTAAGCTCCACAAGCATTATTTTTGCTTGCGCTTGAACATAGCTAAGTGGAAATGATGTTGAATTCTTACTATTCTCAGTGGAGTAATATTGTTAGAACGTTATGCCTTTGCTTCTTTGCTTCTCTCCGCGAATATAGGGGTAATGTGGCTTCCTTGACAAATGCAATGTCTTAGCAAACTCTGGTCAAGAACAACACACTGATTGAAGAAGCCTCGAATAAGAAAGAAAAGTTTTCCTTCATAGAACCCCAAATGCTTGATGTAAAAAATGTTTCAATGTTTACACAGTGCCCAAACTCAGATTATAAATAGTCATAACAACTACTGCTTACGTTAAGAATATCTATCACATATCATACAGAATATATTCCAAGGACTACAACGTTTTCACCCCCTTCATTCTATACAATGTAGAGACCTGTTGCTTGCTTACCGATGAAGGTACAGTGGTGTATCCGTCGCTTCTCTAGTTCGGGGTTGTTCCGCCTGTTGTACCTGACGGGCGGCCTCAGCTGGAGAGGGTAGGGTGGGGGTGGTGTTCTCCTTGGCAGCTCGAAACCCGCGCTAACCGTACCTCCTCCCCCTTTTTCACATTTTATCAAGGGGTGCAGACCCTGAAACAACAAAATAGTAAGAATCGTGAATGTTGGAGAAATATTTGTGTTGTGAGTGTTTATATATATATATATATATATATATGTGTGTGTGTATATCAAAATAAAAAATTGTCAAAAAAACATATATATAGGAAAAAATTATATATTTATTTATTTGATGAGCTGCGCTATTTGGAGATGTCTCTCAGAATCATTTCTATAGAACTATTTGAAACTATAAATTTTGCGGTAAATCTTGGAATGATGATGATGGAATGAAGAAGTTTAAAAATTGATTTTACAGTGTTGTTCACACGAATTAGTAACATAACTATAGTGAAATCAATAAAACGTAGAGGGAGAAATGAGTAGAGTATATGATTTATTTGATTCTCATGTTTGTTAGTGATTAAGTACAAGTGATTCCAAGATTGTAAAATATCAGTTTCTCATAAAGAATGCAACGAAAAGCAATTTGTTCAGGTTCTGAAGAAAAACGTTCTCCTTAATTTAATTCGACTTCATGAAAGAGCAATTAGTTTGAAAATCAGATTGTATTTTTTTCTGAATTCCGTCCGGCATGTTTGAAATAATACATTTAATAACATTTTGAATAAAATATGAATTTTTATTCCATTCATTTTTCCTGAAGAAAGGAAAGGAATTTAGGA
This sequence comes from Riptortus pedestris, assembly GCA_019009955.1. Classification (NCBI taxonomy): domain Eukaryota; kingdom Metazoa; phylum Arthropoda; class Insecta; order Hemiptera; family Alydidae; genus Riptortus; species Riptortus pedestris. Next base: position 19,269,017 of record CM032229.1, read on the forward strand.
CAACCGGTTGCGAAATTAGGGTAAAAAAAGAACAGTTTCTCCTAAAGAAAGCAATTAAACCGAGAAGCAATTTGCTCATATTCTGTAGGAAATTATTCGCGTTAACTGGCTCGTTCATCATAGTATCGGACATTGTGACGTGCCTTATCAGTAAACGCGGGGCCGGAACCAAATCGCTATTAACCTTATCAGTAGCTGGTGTTGCTCAGTCGTGCGTCCAACCCTTTCATATCACTACCGTACATTAAAGTCTCCGCCTACCAACTTCATGCTCTTTGAGTTTCGCCCCATTTCTAGCGCACACTCACTCAGCAATTACCTCGAAGCACGACGAGAATTATTAACTCTCACAAAGACAGTAATATGGCTTAACGCTTCCTTCTAAATCTAAATTTATTTTCTCCATTAATGCTGCAATAAATAACAGCGTTGCGCAAACGCTTGCGTCAAGAAAGCAGATTTCCCGAGCCAGAGAAGAAACTGCATATCATAGAATTCTTCACCCAGTGTCTACTTCAACAAGAGGCACTGGACTTGAGATCTTGAATGATATATCGGCTTAATGCGAGAAGGAGTTATAGAAGACGAAAAATTAAAATTCAGAAATAACTCCGTTCATTTTAAAAATAGAAAATATATGAAAAGTATCTGTTCTAGGACGTTACTTTGCCATAAATATTGCCCGTGAAAAATATTCCGATCCAACATATAACAGGACTACTTATGCATTTAAACTTTCCTACTGTAAAAAGTCATTCCAGACTGAATCCAGCCACTAACAAACTAGATCAACCATGTTTAGGTATACTTTTTAAAGTGATAAAATAACAATTACAGTCACTAGAGTATTAAACAGTTTATGTGGACACGACATAGCTTCCTTTTAAATTAAACATGGGGCCTTGCGGGTTAAGGCGTTGGTTTCAATCTCACATAGTAAAACAAGAGTCGTGAGTTAGATTCTCAACTGGGAATTTATTTGGTGACGAAATCATTAAATATATATTTTAGTCCCACTCTAAATAAAAACGGTTGGTAACCTGTAGAAAACACGTCCCGATTATCCATAGTAGCCTAAAAATGGACGTTAATAATAATAAATAAATAGCAATAAATTAATTAAATAAACGGTTCCAATTTCGGATCAAAAATGTCAATGGCTATAGTTTACATTTTAGATTTTTTTATTATAATCAAAAAGATTCTTTATAAATCGTATTTATATCAAATAGGTACAGGCGCAATTATTTTGGCCACCCGCATCTAAATCCTCTCTTGTCCTTAGTCGATTTTGACTAAAAAGGTAAAGGTTTAGAATTATGATTCTGCTGTTGTACAGATGAAATTTCTACATTCTAAGGGTAGCTACTTTTGAGTACTGCGAGATACTTATTTATGAACAGACATCACGCTAAAACTAGAAAAGATGGATTTATGGAGCAAACGGATAATTCTGTTGAAATCTGAAAACCGAAATGCTTCGTGATTATAATTCCAATATGGCAGGCGTTAATGACTTGTTCCTTAGCGACAAATTCCCCAATAACCCCTAAATATAAATTCGCTAAAGATTAATAAATGTAATGGAGGAGCCACCACCGGTCATAAAATGCTGAAGATGTGGATCGGATAGCTGATGATGGCTGTTTGATGAAGCACGGATGATGATTAGCTTGCAAGAGGCGAAGCAGCGACTTTATTGCCGAGCTGCGCCACTGGGCTCTTAAACTTTTGATGGCTTAATCAGTGAATACTAATGCCTAATTTAAAACAGATGAACCAATTTAAAATGAAATAAAATATAAAAACTTTATAGCTATTAAAATGTGTTGACGTCAGCTTCCTTTTTATAAGAGCGCCAAACGCGGGCAGAATTTAGAACGGAGTAATTACGGTGGATGACTTAAGATGACTAATTTATATTTGAAAAGATTGCTTTTTGAGTATTTATTATTGATTTGTTGTTGGTCTTAATACTCTTTTGAAGAGCGTTTGATTTCCTCCTTAAAACATTTTTTTCTTCCTGTTTTGCGGACGAACTCGCAGGAACTTTAATGCCACCCAGGGAAATAATGTTGTCTGTGTAAATGCATATTTTACCATAATATGTGACTGCATCTATTTATAAGTTATCATTATGTAAAAGAATATCTTTTAAACACTGTATTTGTAAAACATAAGATTATAAATTTACCTCCCTTTCAGATTCTACCTTCCCTCTGTATAGTTTTCTTTTCTGTAAATTTACTTATATTTTAGATTTAATTTTGTGCATTGTAATAAATCTTTTGTACATTTGTAATAATTAATTTTGTAGCATTATAATATTCATTTAGTTTTGTACATTTATACTCTCTCTTGATTAAAGATGAATCGCCATTGTAGCAACATCTCAAATAAATAAATTATTGTACTTATCGATTATCGGGAGGCCACCCAATTAAAAAAGATTATTAAATTATAATTAAAAGAAATACACTTTATTATTTAAAATAACACTTCTAGAATTTATAAATGACAAAATGGTTAACGGGAGGCCGCTCATTATTTACCGATAAAATATTTACTGGTTCAAAACCACTTATGGCTATTAGACGGTGAAGGCTTGATTAGGTTATCTTAGTCATTCTGATTCTTTTATTAACAGAAAATAAGTGATCGTTTATTAAAAACATTTGGCTTTTAGCAGCTATTGAGCTATTGAGGTCGTACCCATGACGCGATTTTCCAAAATATTTTCTTCAAATGTCCATCGATCCTACCCAGGAGATGACGAAAATGAGATCCGTTCAAACCTATATATATCTGTTAACACTCTAGCGGTCGCAATTTTTGTTTAACTGTTCCCAAACTCGGTACTTTAACGTTTTATGCAAAAAGACAGATCAAGTTCGTTAATGGCTGAAATCGGACAAGTGGGAGGGGGGGTTTAGAGGCGAGAATTTCGAAAATATCTCCGTTACTAAACGTCGGATCGAAAAATTGATAAGAACCAATATTATTGTAAATGCAATTCTCAATAAATTTTGTTAAGTACGTTTTTACTCTATCTTGATTATTAACCGAGATTGCATTTTTATTAAGTGTATGTGGATAACGGATGAGATGAGATGCGCTGATGTCGGTTCGTGAATTTCCGAAAGCTAGTTCTGCCGTTTCCCTAACTGTTCAGTTCTCGTCTTGGTTTAGAGACTCGTTAATACTACTGTTACTAGTATGAAGATTTCTCTATTGTAAAACTTCTCTTGGGAAATCTGCTTAGTTTGCGCAGCCCCTGCGTGACGGACGTTTTTCATTAACAGTAGGTGGTGCTCGTTTATTATTACACCACTTGGACAGCCACATTGTAGAGCTGATATGGCAGAAGGCGGATCTATGCAGCTACTCTACGACTTCGTCCAGTTTTGGGCAAACTCAAATTTATAATTACATTTTGTTATTCAAATAAATTCTAGAAGCGTTATTTTAAATAATAAAGTATTTTTCTTTTAATATGATTTAATAATCGTCTTTAAATGGGCGGTCACCTGATAATTTTATATAAAACAAATTAGAGCTATGACAGAAAAGCGTGTTTATATATTTATAAATTTGAATGGACTTCATGTTGGTCATCTTGTTGAAAGAATAGAAGGTGAAGATCTTTTATGGAAATCAGGTTTGTTTACAAGGTGAGTAGCAGATTTCCCTTCGGGGAAAACGCGGTAAAGGCCGATAAAGACCCGGAAGCCAGCCGTCGGAGTGACACCTTAGCCCGATGAACTAGAGAAAGGAGTGATTCAATGGTGACATTAGTAGATACTGTGATCAGCGCTATCTGTGTTTCAGCTGGCTTACTGTCATTGATTTCTCTCAGTCCTAAACCGGCGGTAGATCTGCTTTCTCCAGGATTCTGTCCCCACTCCCCCCTCATCGCTCTGTCTCAACACCCCCCCCCCCCCGATAAGGCGGGTATTAACTTTAGCTGCTCCACATTTTATGTATCTGTCCCTTCGCCCTACTTTTAGACTAATGCCGAAGTCACAACCCATTCGTCAATGCTCGCCGATTATTGACGCGTTGCCTAGGAACCTAACAAGCGGACTGATTCGAGCAATTTATCACCAGCTCCAATACCTGTGTCATTCTCCAGGACATGAAATTTTAGCTGAGATCCATAATAGCTCAGGTGCTGAAAATGAAACCTTCACTTTCAGGAATGGGGGTTTACAGGAGACTAAACATCCAAAAATACAAATAACTCGGTTAATATTAGAGTTAGAGAATTTTTTAGATGATGAACATTAAAGAAAATTAAATTTTCAACAAGATTGCTGATATAACATTTTTCGATCCGGCACATCATAACGGAGATATTTCGCATTATTTCTTTTGGGGTTTTCTCCCTACCCCTCTTCTGGTGGGAAATTTTACAGAGAGCTGCAATTAAAAAAAAAAAGGCACATATCTATGTTAACTCCCGACTTACAGAAATAAAATAAACACAATGCCAATGAGATTCGTTTATAATATTCTTCGATATGACTCATAACAGAAATATTAGGAATTTTTGTTTTCATCCTGAATCGCTTTCAGTCGTTAACGAATTTAATCTTTAGTTATATATGAAACTCTTAAATATAGGCTTTGGTTACGATCATATATTAATTTCGACAGCTAAATCGAACAAATATATGTATATATTTAGACGGACTAAGTTTTTGTCATCACAGAAGAGATTTGAAGATATTTTTCGAAAATGGCATAAAAATAGTGTTCCCATCTTTGAAGAGTTGAATCCATTAGTGTTTTACTTTTACAAAAAAATGTCGACTATTATTACGTCAAAAATTAGGAAATGAATATTAAAGGTCATATTCATTTAACTAAAACAAGTATTTTTTCTTAAGATTTTTAGAATTTCCGTTGCACATTCAGTTGATTTGCACAGTATGAGCTTATTGCAACATAAAATATATGGTGTATACAAATAAATACTTTAAAAAAAAAAAAAAAAGAACAAGAATTAATAAATGGAATAATAAGCACGATCAGCAATTCTAAAGTATGCATTTAGTGGCCATTAATATTCATAATTAATTTGCATAAGAGGAATATTTTTCTTATGACGAAACCTCAGCTCTGGTATGGTCTTTTTTATGATACACTGTTATCAAAACACTACACATTTATCACGAGAATTCGATACGGTTTTGATTTAAATAAATCAATACTACATTAATCAACAGCAGAGAGCGCGAGATTAAAAAAACGATTTCACTAAATTGATTTCCTAAACAGTAACAAAACATTTTAGATATATTTATTGTGGATCTAGATACAGAGTAAGTCTATTTCAGAATAGCAAAGGAACAAGATGTCCGTGAAATCTCTGAATTTGTGTAACACGGTAAAACGCTAAGTGATATTTGACGAATTCCTTGACAATTTTGTATCGGAGTTTTAGTAAGCTCAAAATCGGACAATCACTAATTACTCATTCATGCCATATAAACCTTGACCATTAAACACCTCCTGACTGACTGCACATGGCAAGAACATCTGAACTAACCGAAAGACTTGTACGAACTGTTAACTGAAGGTAGCCTACGTTTACGATAAAGTTTTAAACGACTTTTCTACGTTTTATTCAGAAACGTTCTAGAATATCTACTGTGTGTTTTAAGAATTTGAAAAATATATATTTTAAAGCTTGTCCCTCAAATTCCTTCATTCCAGGTAGTAATCGTACAAGGACATTATAGCTACCTACGTATTTAATATACACTTATCTCACTTCCATGTAATTTTTTTTTCTGTTGTGTTTGTAGACATTGATTCAAATATTTGACTTTATAAATGAAATTGAACGCTACTCTGAGCAACATAACCTTCTTGCAAAGTTCATCAAACTAGATAAATAAAACGGAGCTCTCAAGCAATGATAAACTCGCTGGTAATGTGTGTTTTGCTTATCGTTAGCCAGCTTTTTCTTTATGATCGGATATATTTTATAAAAGTTCTCAGTAAATCTTAATAAATCTAAGATCTAAACATTATATGTCTGATTTAGGTATAGTGATTCTACAAACAATGAGATTGCAGAAGCTTAAGTCATCCTCCTTAAGAGTTAACCTTTTTAAGAGCTTAGCACATCCTTCGTTCAATTGTAGGAGAATAGGTGAGTTCGCCATGTTATCATTAAGATGTGCCCGAAATTATCTAACATACAGTAAGTGTACTCATACAACCTGTGCTAAGTATGTTAATCATTTAATCCCAGATTAATTTGGGAAATTTGCTTGCTATTTCTACCATATAAACCAATTTTGCGGTATGTTAGCCATAGGTGTATGGTATTTTCTAACTTCAGGGTCAATGTTCAGATGGCAAAACGAGGCATTTATCATAGATTGGAAGAAAATCCCTAGTGCAAGTGCAGGGGGTGTGACTTCACCCTCATGCAAACTCACTAAATACTTCTTATCAATCAACCACTATATACTTATGCTAGGAGAGAGTTGTGGATCATAACATACCTGGTCATCTGTGAACTCCATCTTGACTTGCGTGACAGAGGCAAGCATCTCGGCATTCTCAGGGTCGAGCTTCTGTATGCTTGAGGTGATATCCTCCCAGAGGGGTTGTGGCTTGAGGAAGACATCGTCCTCGGGTCGGACAGGGAACGAGGGTCTGGGTTCGAAGAAGTCTTCCAGGCTGGGAGGCCCGACCGCTGCTGCTTCCAGCTCAAGTCGCTGGAGTTCGCTCCGACATAGGTAGGCGTCCAGCTCGCCTTCCTGTCACAGAAACAAAATATATTCATTTTTTCACTCCATTAACCAGACTCACTATAATTTTATTCAAATATACTCCAAAGGATAAATCTCCAAACAAAATCGTTGAAAAGAAACTAAATTTCTATAAGAATTCATCAGGGAGAAACACATACTCAAAGATTTCCACGCAGCTCAAAATAATAGCACGGCTTATTTTTCCCAAATCCATTTCTTATCCATAACTTTCAATGATATTACCAAAGACATAATTTCAGAAAGCATAAGATTGTTCCTTTTTTGAGAAGATAGTGGAAATGGAAACTCTTCTATATTATATTCAACTCAAACTCTGGAATAGGGTAAAGTTGCTTAGTGATACAGCGGAGTTGTATTATAGCATATCAGTTTTTCAAGATAATAATCCAGACACCTTGTCAACAACTATAAAGTAACAAACATGTACTCGAACAATTTCAGCTCCCGAAATTGTGAACACGATTTCCAAGAAAGTTAATTTAATCGGTAAGGAGCAACAGAAATGTGCATTTCGCGCAGAATTGCCTGAACTTGTTGGACTGAAGTGAAATCCAACGCGAATGTTCTTTATGAAAAAGGTGGAATTATGGGGAAAAGATGTTTAAAGGCTCTTGGACATATCTTTATGTACAAGCATCTCGCCACAAATGTATTTGAAGGTTTAATTTGTCTGGGAAGTATAGTTTATAATTTGTTGAAGACGTCATACATCTTGTTGGTGTTTCTGAACCTTTCTGAAAAGGACAGCTTCGGAAAGAACGTAGTGGTAGAAAGTACTCAGAGGAACCTTTAGATGACGATAAAGATATTACAGCAAGTGGGCTTCTTTTTCATTTCTGCCATGAATTTAATTTTTAATATTTTTTCAGAATAATAACCCTTTGTTCAAGTCTAAAATATCAGCATGTACTCAGCTAATAATGTCAACAATGTTGTCATCTGTCATAACAAATAATAACAAGATATTTCAAGGAGGAAACATAGCTTTCTGCCAATATCAGTTTATTGTGTTTGACTAGTTTGACAGACTCCACCACCAACGCGGGTTCAGGGCTCCATCCAAAGCATTCTCATATTTTGTTATTGAGACTTACTCAGATGCCGAAACCCAGAGGATGGTGGTCCCAGATAATATTCTCATGGAACGGAAGCATAATTAATGCCTTTCTTGAGACGCCTAGAGCTCATGATCCTTTAATACCACCACCCCTCGGTTTATGACCTAACCATCATGGGAAGTCGTCATAAACACTGCAAGAAACACCTTTTAGAAATAAGATAACGAAAGAAGGAGACAGTTTAAGATTGAGACGGAGAAAGTGGATGTAGAAAGAGAGAAAGACAGTTAGTGAAAGACAAAGAGGTTCATTGTAGCGTGGGTTAAGGGAGGCCTAAACCCACCACAGTTTTTACTCATCCCCTCTTGAACCCCTGCCCGTAACTGTCCTTCCACTGTAGTTTATCACCGTTGTATTTCAAAAGTTACTACTGTACGCCTCTGAAATAATTGATTATTGTAAAAATAAATATGTCAGTTTGTTGAGAAGGTTTTTTCCCTCCCAACGAAAGGTTCATAATGACTCACATCCTGTCTAATCAGTCACTGTCAAGTTTGACCAACAGACGTTTCTCAGTCAAGTCCATAAAATCCTTCGTTGATTTTTGTGTTCCTTTATCATTTTTCAGGAATGTGTGGCCGAGTTTCTCTGTGATATAAACACTGATTAGATTGGCCTAATATCAACCCTCTCCTCCATGTTCCATAATAACTGCTTCTGCGGAAGTATGTCCTACTATATACCTTGTAAAGAATCACATGTTATTTTTAATATAGACAATAGACAACATTGCTGCATAAACTTGCAATGTAGATTTCCTGGTTGGGTACTACTAGTTTACATAATGGTTTCACATATGTGACTGCATATATGCAAAGGCGATATGCGTATTTCATGCGTTAACAATTGTCTATGAGGGACTTACATGTCAACCTCTCATTTTTTGTCTTAACAAACTGTGTCCTTGAATAATATATTGACACATCTGTTTGATGGAAAACTTTATACAAAATATCCCAGATTAATGGTTCTCAGTGAAGGCTGATGTCAGAGACAAGGCTAGCCAAGCACTGTCGATTAATATCTCGAGTATAATGAAGAAAGGAGAAGAAATTGTTTTTATCCCTTGGAGGAGGTTATAATCCTGGCTGGTTATCGGTTGTCAATCTCCCACTGCTTAATCCTGTAACAGATAGCCGTGCCTCTATTCGGCATGCCTCCTTAGAGCTAAATCTCCTTACCTCTTTCTTCTTATACCAAAGCTCTTCTTAGTTTCACTCATCTTCCTCTTTTAATAAATTACTCCCGAGGCCATTCACGCTAGTTAAATTATCTCTACTACTCCTGAGTCTGTCAATATGCCCTAAAGATTTTTTTCCCGCATATTGCTGGGGGCATAGCTAAATGGAAGGACTAAATGAATGGGGCCCTTTGATGTTTTCGTTACCTGTTATTGTATAATAATAGAATTTCCAGGCTATCCCGTAACACTGTTCTGCATGAGAACTTTTGAAGGTGTTTAAAATAAGTTAAAACGAAACTAATGGAAAAAGAAAACATAATAGTTAGGAGAGATACAGAATGCATATGCAAAACAACAGATTTCGCTTAAACAATCTCTTTTAGATGTGTTTAGTAAATAAGTTGCATCATTCAAAACTACAAGTGTATTGAAACTGAAGTTCAAGTTATTAATGACGTATAATGGGATTTACACAAATTGCTTCGAAATGTCTTATATGATGTTTTCAAAGTTTAAATATCTGTTTTGTTTTTTTTTAGCTCGTATTTATTGTCAGTATAATGTAAATAGCAAAATATGTTTAGTTGGGCCACAGAAAATGATTCCACACCTGAAGTATCACAATTTGACGGGTTATTCTGTCATAGGCTTTAGTATTTTACATATATAAACTCAAGCCATCTACTGAAGCAGTTTGGACAAAAAAGGGGACACGTGAATATCATTATCATTCAGAAATGTACACAAACAATCAGTGTAATACTTAGAATTCTACTACTGAACTATAATTTGATAACCCCAATCTAAAGTTAGATTTTCATTATCTTTTTATTCTAGCGACAGGAGTGAAGGAATATAATAATAAAAGGCGATCAGTTTGTTTTTAATTGTAGAGTATGTCACATCTGGAGACTCTTTTAAGAAGTCATTCCAAGGCCCAAGAAATAAAGAATTTATAGTTTTACTTCTGAGTCTTATAATAAGTAGTAATACGTTATTGAACGTCCTATAACAGTTATAGTAGTTACTATTGTTAAATAGATTGGGTGATAGGTTTTTTAGTGCATATTTTCTTCAGAAAATAATTCTTTAATTATGTAATACAGGGTTCAGACAATAGCTCTGTAGTTCTCCATAATCCAAAAACCTGAGTAGTCATTTCTCAACTTTTTAACTTGTTTTTTTTTTGTTTTTTTTTATTCGTCTCTCTTATATCTCTTGTGGTTTCCAAAATCAGCTGTAATTTATTTTACTTTGATCAGCAGACTATATATTACCAGCATCAATCATCCATTAAAAAAAAAGAAAAGTTTCTCTTTGCAGTTGCTTATCTATTATAAGTCGTGATCATTAGCCAGCTGATATCATTTCTCGGAAACTTTCGCCCGCTTTTGGCTTATTGGTTTTTGCCTGCGACTAATAAATCATTTTATTGTTCATGACTCTGTTTCATATTAATTAAAGAGGCTTCGGGCAATATCTCAAACTGGCTACTGTCACGATATCGGTAGCGTGCGAGTCATTAGTGAGGTAACGAAAGGAGCAGGAATTGGGGTGCCTTTGATAAATGGAAGGGCTGCTGACATTACGCGAGGGGCCACCCCTGTGCGCCCCCCACTGCAATAGAAATTAAATTATGTCCTAAGGCTAGATCAAATAATAACGAATTGCCCCCGAGGATGATGGAGGAGGCCTAGGGGAAGCCTATATTAATTGTACAGAGCGTACGCTACTCCGGTCTCTCTTATCTTGAACATTAATCTTGGGCCACGACTTACACAAGTTTTATTTTCCACGGGAGTTTATTAAAGCCTTGGCAGCTTGGGGAATGAAATTTACTATTCAGCCCCCGAGCGCAATGTCAACCCACAATCCGTTTAATAGTGAACCAGTTTCCCAGTTTTGTTTCACTGACAAGTTGTAGTAGGCATTAAAAGGAAAATTTCACGATTTATGACTGAACACCAGCATACGATATGCCAGCAAAAGACAACTTTCTCATAAATTAAACTAAACTTTAACCGCTTGTTGGATACCCACACACATTGGTAATGAAAGAAATGAAATAGTTGATTCGCGACTATAAAACAGCTCTTGATTTCTCAAGAGGCACAAATGCTTATTCATTTGGATTTTGAGGCGGAATCAATTGTGCTCATTGGTGTTACTGATACTGACTGCAATACAACGAAAAATACAGAATACATTGTTTATAGATACATTTAACAGACAGTAATAATGATAAGAGTCATGGAATCGGTAATAAAACAGTTCAAATGAATTTAATAAAATTCAAACAAAATATAATCCTGCAATTATAATAAGGTACTTTGATAAAGTGAATAAAACATTGAAAATGGAAAGTATTTTTCAATTATATAACTGAAATTTAGAAAAACAGAAACTAGACTCTATGAGACACTCACGAGCCAAATGTAATTTTATAAATATTCACAACACGTTGTATGTTACATACATTTAACAGTTCAGACTACATTGATACCTCAAACTACATTGATATCATAGAACGGTGTATTAAAATTAAATTCTGCAGTGCAGGGACAGTGCAAGGTAAGCAGTTTTCTCACGTGCTGGACGAGGTGCAGATCTGATACCTCTTTTTGTCCATTTTTACAGTAGTAACATTTTTATTTAGCCATGTGAGTTAAAGCGTTGGCCTTAATCTCTCATGACAAACCTAGAGTGACGAGTTCGGTTCTCACATGGGCAAATAGGAATTTATTTAATGACATACTCATTAAATAAAATCTTAAGCCCTTCGCTGGCTAGAAAAGGGCGGTAACTTGTAGATAACCCGTCCAATTAGCTAATAAAAGCATAAAGTGGACGTTAATAAATAAATAAAAAAAGAATGTAAACAAAACGAACTTAAGATTGAACACGATATGTTTCTTGATAAAGATGCTTTATGACTAGTATAGGAGGTTAACTACAAAATACATATAACTCAGTTAAAAACAATGTGTGTGTGTGTGTGTGTGTGTGTTGGTAGAACCACACTTGTAGGAAATGAAATATCCAACAAAACCGGTCATATAATCTTTATTGATCTGAGTAATAACAACGGAGATATCTCAATTTTTTTATTACTCTTTGCTCCATGGAAACAAACATTTTTAATTACCTACTTAACCTTGAAATATTTCTGATATATTGGCTTAGATGAGTAGGAGTGGGGGTTTATTTTAGATTCATAACTGAAAAATACAAATATTTTTCTTAAAAATAGAGTTAGAGAAAGGAAGTGCATAGAAGTATAATTTTAGAAACAATGATGTTGGTTATTTGACCACTTTTGTTTCCTTTTCCTCCTGGTTCAGTCTTTAACTAACTTGAGTTTTAGTTTAACTATTAAATGCTTGATTATCGAGTTTTGTATTAATCAAACAAACATTTTGAACCCCGTAGCGGTAAAAGACCTCACTGAAATTCCCTAACAATCAGGACTTTGCATATATTAGCATTGGCACCATTTGGTAAACTACGCTATATAGTATTTATATATATTCCAAAATGGAGGGGAAGTAGAGCGAATATTTTCCCTACTATATCATCAACCTTCTTGACTTGAATGGTATTTGAATATCCGTCCATATCGAAATAGCTTGCTGATCATTTCCTGCCCAGTTTGATATTTTCCGTGGAACTGGTTGAATCAACATGGGCCCTAATGGCACGAGTCCCGAGTCACGATCGGCCTACCAACCTCTGCCTTATTTCAATATAATAACATGTCGTCGGCATAACCTACCGCTATACATTTAATCTATAACATGCCAATAAATAAGTCATGTTTTATCCATTTACCTCAAAAAATATTATCATAATCTCCGCCTGGCATGATTGTTTTCCCTTTGTACGTTTTGGGGACGGAGCACAAAAGATAATAAAAGGCAAAGGTCGGAGAATAAAAGCAAAAAAGAAATAATTTAGATTTGTCTTTAATGGAGGTGCTTTAAAGGTCAGCTGGTAAATCAACTTATGAAACGTTTAAATGAAAGTAACATAATATCTAGTCAGGTTAAATACATTATACTCCGCATATTTTTACTTCTCTAATGTATATTTAAAATCCTCTATGAACAATTTAGAGCACTGCTCCACTACAAGGATAACTACTTTAATTGCTAGCCAATCATGAAACATAATCAATAATTTTAATCAGCGGTACTTCAAATAACAACCACTCAATGAAAAAGTGTGTATTGCATTTAAAAAGATAATAAATTGGCTCCAGATTTATTAGCAGAAACCTTGTTTACTAAAATATTTCAAGAAAGCTAAAAAATAACGTAATTATAAGGAAAATATTTCGTCTATTATATACTCAGTATTTCCCAATCGCTTATTGGAGTAATAAAATATTTAATGAATCTTAAAGGCACTATTTATTATGTAACTAACCCTACCCAGGGCTTCTAAACTTTTCAGTATTCAGTTATCATCCAAAATAAAGAGCAAATAACGCAAATAAAACATAATGAAAACATTGAACAAGATTAATAAAACCAGAGTGAAATAAATTATATATCAAAACATTAAAACGGAACTGAATATTTAAAAATAAATCAAGATTGAGCAATAAATGAGCACTAGAATAAAAAAATATATAAGACATCTCGCCTTCTTTCTGTTCTCTTTTCATTCAATTCTTCGGTGAAATAAGTTAAGTATATTTTGTAACTGCTGTTAAATCCTTTTAATCAACAGTCTGAATGGTTAGTTGTAAGTCTTGCAGGCCGTGAGGTAAACAAGACGCTTGAAGACATTTCTAATAAAGAAATCATAATATTTATGGTGTACAAATTAATTTAAGTTAATTTTACAAGTAACGTTTACTATACTGCTAGAAGAACATTTTATGTGCAGGTTCCGAGCCTCTTCTAGCAAGGTTAGGGCTAAAATTGTGTTCAGTCTTTGACTGAATAAATTTCTATTGCCTGAATAATACAGGAGTGGTAAACTTCGCATTAACAATTGGGACTTAATTTATATTTGATTATTCTGTTTCCACCCCGGGGGTCCTTAGCAGACAAGATAAATTTATATTACATTAAAAACGTTCAATCTTAAGGGACTCAATTAGTTTCTGAACAGGCCTTTCTTCATTCTTATGGATTTCGTGTATTGAAGATCCGAAATTGTACATACCCCTGCCATTAAACACAACTGGGAATTGTTACTGTACAATCCTCAACCTCTGCAGCTATATAACTGAATAAGGATCCCACGAATAATTCAAACGTTAACAAACACAGTTTTGTAAGTTGAGTAAAAAGGCCGCAATTCCATAATGACAATTTATTGAAACATCATTGTCAGTGCCCGGTTGACTAACCAAAAAAACAAACATAAGTAACCTAACTCAATTTTTAAAAAGTATTACAGAGTCGAATACATAACACAATCATAAAACAATAAAACTATCATTCATAAACCAAATAACAGTACATTAAAGTCTTTCACACAATCAATATGCACATTTTTAATAAATAGATATATGCCGAAGTCAGTACAATAAGAGCATTCAAAATACTTAACCTAGACTATATAGAATAAAACAATGCTAGCAAATTCTTAACTGTAGAAAAGAATTTTTATTCAACTTGCAATATAATTCATTTGCACCTACCAACTTATTTTTAGTAAAACACTTTTATTCATTTTTATAAATATATCATTTTGCCCCACCCCAGTCGCTTCCCGATTATCCGACACTGATTTTTGGTTTAACGGTTAAATATCCAGTAATTGGACGATAATATTAAGATTGCGGCAAAATTCCAGGAAAATATGCGCGTATATGTTGGTTGGATGCATCTATTGAACTCCAACTGCATCTACACACTTGGTGCAGACTATTCTAAATAAAAGAAAAAATAAGATTTTAACGTGCCATTTAAGTTTGTTAACAAACATTTTATTTTTGTTTTGGACTCTAAGATGGCACAGTAAAAAGCTTTGTAGATATACAACCATTAAAAATTGATTAGACCTCATTTTAGCAATCTATTAGTAAGAAACTTAAGGTTTCCTGTCCACAAATGCCAACACTTCCAAAAAGCTGTCAGCCGAATCATTTAAAGACTATTAGTATTCCATTAGTGAGAGTAATGGATAAAAGGAGGGTGGTATATTGGTGGTATGCCCTAGGGGCCCGAGGTCTGGACAGCTAACAGCACTGGCGACCTGTCTATTCGACATGGACCCTTTGTACTGGTCGAGGGCCTTCTACTTGCATATCGTCTTACAACTCTACAATGAAGCCACTCGCTTCGTCGCCTCCAGCTCTTATAGCTTTCACTAGCTTGATACTCACAGTGGATAGAGAAGGAAACAACAACCAAAACACTCCCTGACGCCTGAACTAAGGTGATTTTCGTGCTTTGAGCATGAAAGACTTGAAATTCATACTGAACGCAGATTGCGGATGATTTAAGCGAAAATCACGTGAATGGGACTGGATATTAACTAAAGGCAATGAAAAACCGTCCGTCACGCGGGAGCTATGCAAACTAAGCAGATTTCCCCGATGCCGATATAACCACTATCAATTCCTCATTTTCCTACAATAAGAAAACTCTGTAGACAGAACTACAAATCTAATTTGGACATTACACGTTTAGGAGGTTTACAAGAGGCTGAGAACTAAAAAAATATCTCTGGTAATATATGTTTTATAGAATTACAGAAGAAACAACAATTGTAGAAAATCAAATTTTTCTGTAATCGTTGAATAATGGTAACATTACTAAACTGAAATGAGTGAAGAAAATGAAACATTTTGCAATAGAGTGAAGAAAGTGAATTGCCTTCTTAATTAGTAATAAGTATAAATTAAAAAATAATTTGAAGTTGGAAATTAAATGCTTTTAAATGTTTCTTAACATTGTAAGAATTTAATTTTTAACCAAATAAATTGAAATGTGAATGAATTATTGGTGGAAATAATCAATATATTTTAAAATTTAAATATAATAATAATTACCTTCCTTGTTTATAACCTGCACTTGTTTATAACTGCACTACTTCACAATCATCACTAGTTGTTTTATAACTATGCTTATAACCTTTCACAACCATGCTTATAACCTACCAACAACATACCATAATCTTCACAACATCCTAATTTTGTTCATATTCTGGTTAGATCTGATCATGTATTACACGATTACAGAAAAAATTTAATATTACACTCGTGACGAAAGTAGAATTTACAACTCTCGTGAAATTACCACACTCGCTTCGCTCGTGTGGGTAAACGTTTCACTCGAGTTGTAAAATGATCTACTTTCGTCACTTGTATAATAAATAACTATTCTACAAAAGTAACAAATGTTATTTATGGGACATTTTTCAACCAACTCTTAATAATAAAAATATTTCGATTTTTTTCAAATTTACTCCTGTTCTAAATTCCCACTCCTTTGGAAGAATAAAGAATACGGTCTTAAGTTTTAAACGAAACGTTTAATTATCAATTTTGGTAAAAATCAAGCAAATTATATATATATATATATATAATTTATTAACGTCCACTTTTTGCAACTCAGGCTAATTGGGACGGGTTATCTACAGGTTACCACACTTTTCTCCAGGGTGGGACTTAGGATGTTATTTAATGAATTTCGTAGGTAGGTTTACCAAGTGAGATTAAAGTCAAAACTTTAACTCACATGGCTAACCTGAGCTCCATGTATATATTAACTAATATATGAATACGAACAATTCAAATAATGTATACAAAAATGACAAGTTTTTCATTTTGGGTATCTCGAGGAAAAAAATCGACCCACAATTACTCGTGTCAAAGCAAACATGAAGATAATTTCAATGGATCATAACTTCAACGAATTCTTGTAATAAAAAGTGTGACATCAGAGATGGAAAATATAAAATCCCCTTGTAAGAGACAACTAAAAAACTAAATTTACTAACATGTATTAAAGAATGATAAATATTAGAACCTTCATAATAAAAAACATAAATAAATCATATTGGCTGTAAGACTATTGGGTTGTAATTACAGAGGCAGCATGACAATTGGTGAGTTATAGTCTACCAAAATAGGGGACATAATCCTGATTAATGGCTTGGGAAGGCTCACGCGATTGAAAGAATAGCCAAGGTGTAGTGGTTCAATCAGCATTAGCTTTATCAATGATACACAGGGCTCTCAGGGTCTCAGCTGGTTCGAATATAACAGATTCGTAACCTTCGTCAAATTAGTAGGTGTTATGCCCTTGGGTAGAATCAGCTGCTGAGGTTGCACGCATGGACGCCAGAATCCAAAACCAAATGTCCTTCCATTTTTCCAAAAAGGAAGGCGAAAGTTAGATTTCTTCAAATGTATGAATATGAGACTGTTTCTATGGTATATATATATATATACTGAAATGAAATAAAACTCCAAAAACATATGATCAATAGAAGTAGCAATTCAATTCAAATTAATGCCTGACGAAGATGGACGCATTTCCATTGAAAATTTGCAAAACTAAAATTCCAACCGCTGGAGCAGATAGCCGAAATCCTCAAAATGACGATACTTCCCAGCGATGCAGCCTCAAAAAAAGGAATATATATATATATATATATATATATATATATATATATATATATTATTTATGAGTTCTCCTTACAAGTTTCTAGCTTTTCATCATTTCAAATGCTCCATCTTAAATGGTTTTCAATTACTGAGATTAAAATTGTTTAACTTGATTGGTCGTCCGTTACAATTTACTTATAATTATTTCCTACCTCTACCATTTTATAACTTAATTTTTCTTGTTCTCGTTTTTTACATGAAATAAGTACACACCCACACACAAACAAGTTCTCAGTCCAACACCAAAACAAGATGTCCTCGTCTTGGAGGGTTCCTTTCGGTATATCCTTTTTATTTTAAGTCTGCAATATTAAAAATCACCATTATTTAATTGCTTTTGAATTCATTATTTTCATTTATAATTACTTAGAAAATTAACATATTCCATTTAAATTTTGACGAAAGAGTGGGGTTGGAAAGAGGACGCAGCTTTATTTTTTGTGGTTATTAATAATTCTTGACGAAAGCTTGGTTAGATTTTCCGTTAACCTCTTGAACTTATCTTATGTACACGTATTTCTGCAGGAGCTTTGGGTGTCAATAGAACCTACAGGGAGGTGTATGTGTGTATGTATATATATATATATATATATATATATCTGGTTTTATGTAAACGCTCTAATAGCCGCAATTTTTATTTGATCAAAATCATACAGCGTCTTTTAAATGTGTCTTATAAAGACAAAAGTCATGCTTGTTAGTGATCGAGACCAGAGAAACGGGGATTGAAAGGGGTGGTTGAATGTAAATATCTACGTTTTTATATTATTCGTTAAATGAAAAATGGGGGCTCATGTTAGCTATGTGAGCAGAAGAGAAGGCGTTAATCTCACATGGTTAATCTTGGGTGGCGAGTTCTTGGAATCTGTTTAGTGACGAACTCATCAAATTAAATTCTTTGTCCCACCCCTGGCTAGAAAACGGTGGTAACTTGTGATATCCCAGCCTAATTAGCCTTATTTGCAAAAAAGTGAATTTTAAAAAATAATAATAATAAAGAAATGAAAAATGCTATATAACCACGTGTTAATCAAGCCATTTTCGGCAATTACTGTTGTAAACATTTTTCCTGTGACACATTATAAGCAGAGTTTTTTGTATTTGTTTCTGGCAAATCCCTACTCCTAGTCATGCTACTCCTGCATAAAGATATTATACCACCAAACATCTCGTTTGCTCATCAAGTATTTGTTTATGTAGGATCTTCAAAAGTGAAAAGTAGCCTGCTGAATGTGCAAAGATTACACTATCTTATGGAAATCCGCTCCTTTGACGCAGCCCCCGCGTCGAGGACTTGTCTATTATAATAGCGGAGATATAAGAGGCTGGAGTATAAGTGATCCTTAACCTTCGATAAATTAGTAGGTGTCGGGGCCTTGGATCAAGGCAGTTACATTCCCTCGCCGGAATGCCGCAACATTAAAAACAAGAATACTTTTCCGCTCTCTCGCTCTATGCCCGGCTAATTCAGACCTGGTAAACATAACGCCGGTTATTTTTTATAATTAGAGGTCTTATACATCTATTAAAATTAATATAACTAATGTGTAAAATTTAGACCGTTAAGGCAGGAATTGAAGTCTAGCTGTCAACAGAGTGTGGTTAATAATACGGTGCAGTGTGGTTTCCACGAAGAAAATCGCATCACTTACATCTTACAGGTGATTTGTATTGAAAAATGGCCTCATTCATTTTTTCATTAGAAAAATAAATATTTTATATATATATTATAAAAGAATGTTTTGAGCCATAAGGTCAGAAAATAATACTTCTTTCATACCGTCATTTAATCCATCCCCACGCGTTTCAAGTGATACTACTCCTCCTCAAATGGTTATTTACCCATCAATAAAAATTATAAACAATCCTTAAATTTGAATATATTAGATATACTATATAATACTTTTGTACTAAAAGCTTAATGAGTAAAAACGAGTTTACTTTAACTATTTAAATACGTACTAAAAGGTTTTAAGCCAATTATAGCTTTGACGTATTATATAATATATTTCATATATTATAATATAAACATTGTTTTTAATTTTTATTGATGGCTAAAAAAAAACCCTTGAAAAGGAGTGGTGACACTTGAAATGCGGCGGAGATGGAATTAATGAATATATGAAGGAAATATTATTTTCTGACCTTATGGCTAAAAAAATATTCTTCAATAATAAATCATCAGTGTATAAATAAGAAGGAAAATTTGCTTATATTTTATAATCTACATTTTTTTACATTCATAATTCATCCAGGGAAGCTGGGTGGTAGAGGAATCGATCAGGGTGTACAAAGTAGGCCTGTATTCCAACGCATTGTAGGATAACAGGGCTAATTTGTACAAACCGACTTATGTTTGAGTTAACGGTATAGTTACATTAATTAACATTGGATTATTACCAAATTTGTATTTGAATGTAGGTAAGATGAAAAAATTTGCTACGCTTCCACTATAACAATTTATTAAAGCGGCAGAGCGCTTTCGATGTTGTGCATCATCGTCAGTGCCCCAATGTCTAGGATGTTGACCTGACGGCTCTTGGAGCTGGACTTAGTTCTTGGAGCTGAATCGAAGGCATTCGGGCACTGACGATGATGCACTGCATCGAAAGAGCTCTGCCGCTTTAATAAATTGTCATAGTGGAAGCGTAGTCAATTTTTTCATCCTACCTACATTAGAAGTCTCTTGCAACTGCCAGAATATCAACTCTCAGAATGTGGTATTTGAATGTTTAATGGTTAATATTCAATGGGTAAAATTTTGTTACTGGATTGTAAATTAATTTTGTATTTGTATTCTTCTTCCCCTACTCTTGCGATTTTCACTTTAACCTGTTATATCACCAAAGATCTCATCCCTAGCCTGTTTCAAACATGTTTTAAAAATTATTCTTATTAACTGAGAAATAATGAATGCAATGTTCAGAAGATATCATTTTTTGCTATCACGACACATACAAATGAGATCTCATTGAAGGAAGTAGACATCTGCTTATGCAACAATTACGTGACTTATTTCCTACAACGAACGACAGAATTCATGCAGGAATCGTCATAATCGTGTTCGCAGTGGGAAAAACTAAAAAAACGCTGTAGGATGACTCAAATATTGAATTTCATTTCAAGACAGGTTGTTCGTAATTAAATTCGCACTTCAGCCACACTTCAGGGTCATTATTTTTCATGAACTGCCATGACGAACGGGACTTCAATTCTCACTTTTCCTTGCCGGTTTTATTGCTTCCGTTTGATTAGATATCTCCTGCTAATCACTTTATATCTCTATGGCATTCTATAAACATCTACCAATACGCGTGTACCTACAATAAAAATACATTAACCTCAATAAACATCCATTTAAGTATTCCCAAAGCGTTGGATGTTTCGCAAATAGAACTCTTAGTTCTTACACCGAACAAGTTATGAGAGCATTAATACGCCTTTTCTTCAAAATTCGCACTCTGATCAATGAAGATCATCTACTCTTTTATAAAAATAATTGCCATTTCTATAAATTTCAAAATCCGTCTATTCTTTTTATTGTTCCATGCTTCATTGTAATACGATTGCGTTCGTTTATTTCAAAAGGGGAAAGCTAACAACAATGCATACGCCGATTCCAAGTAGCTGAATGAATGAATGAATATTTTTATTGCTTAAAAAAATTTAACAATTTTATAGCAAGGGTTCACCAAGTAGCTTAAAATGTTCTTTAAATCTTCTTAGTTGCTACAATCCTTAAGGTCAGGTAACTTAAAGACAAGTAAGCCCCCTTTCCAAGCAAATATTTCCATCCGTAACTTACAATAAATGTCTCATGTCCATTTGACACAAATATGAGAAACCTCTAGCTCTTACTCAAGAGTGTCACTGATAATCGTAATTATTTTATCCTTTGATATATATACTACTACTACTATGTTATAAGTCACACAAAACGTAGAAAGTTCTGGTACTCTGCCCCACACATATACTGTCACAAAACAATTTGTTAAACAGGAGCATTGTAATCTAAGCAGATCTAAACTAACTCTGTAAGAAGACGACAAGTGAACTGTACGTAAGACGTTCAATGAAATTACAGTTCAATGTGACAACAACAAACATAGGAATGAGGGTAAACTGAAGAAGACGAAAACGAAGAATGAATACCAAAAAAACAAACAAATAACTAATATTTTGTTTCAAAATATTGTAACTTGAATACCGAAAATGGGGTTGTTTAGTCCTGGACACTTGTGAAAGATGGAGTCTTGAGTCTCCATAATTTTCTAAAATGAAAATTGAAGAAGGATTCTCACTTTCAAGCTAACCTCTTAATCTAATTCTTTCTCTCTCTCTCACTATCTTTCGTTGTACCGTGACTATCAGTATCGACCGTGACCCTGAGCAGATCATCTTCATCACGTCTCCTCACAAAACCAGCTATATACAAGAATGAATTAAAATGTTAATAAATAAAATACAGAAAAAGGCAATCCTCACTTACATCAGAGCCCCGACATGTATGGGTATACCCCGTGAATATGTGTGCATGAGGTACTTATTATTGTTTTGCATGCTTGTATGTTTTCTCTAACTTAGTTTTCTTTGAATGCCCTTCCTCTTCTTCAAGATTTGTTTTTTTTTGTCTTTCTTCTTAGTTCAAGCCAGCGAAGAAGTAAAGAGGTCATTCCTGGTTTTGTCATAAAAACTGTTAGAATCATCTATATGATGGTGGCAGTGAAAAGGGCCGTTAGAGAGTAAACACTGTATCGGGGGTCAGAGCCACTGCGTCTGCGCTGGGATTAGTGACTCCATCTCTCTTCTCTCTCTCTCTCTCTCTCTCTCTCTCTCTCTCTCTCTCTCTCTCTCTCTCTCTCTCTCTCTCTCTCTCTTCCCTCTCTCTCTGTGTCTACTCGGCGAAGAGCTGTTATTAGGCGGGAACAATAGAGAGCACGTTCTCCAAACAGAACCTTACATCTCGAATGAGGCACCTGCCAGGTCTGTCATTAGCCGAGCAGACTCGTGCCTCTACTATTACCATTATAGTTCTCTTTGTCACTCTACTCTCATTACAGGCATACATGATGTCTGTCACCAGCTCATCCCCCGCACATACTACATTCATTCACTCTTCCTCGCTTGTGCCGTCATCTTCCTAGCCACAGTCACTCCATAATTATCTACCTCCATCCTAACCAATGTTCCTCTATGCTTGAAAAAAAAAAAATGAAGGAAAAGCTTTTGTATTTGAATATTTCACTCATGGTTGAAATAATAATCTGGCGCGGGCCACTTGGCAAGTAAACAAAATGTCTTGTTCAACTTCATTCACGCTGTTATTTACACTTCTAAGCAGCATGTGGAAATCTAAAAATCACTTGAATACAAAGACCTTATATCTAAGTGTACCGATTAGGACAGCTAATCCCAAACAGACGTGTAAATCAACTACTAGATGAAACAAACTAACTTCCCCAAAACGAAGACAGCAGAATAACAGCTGAATACAATACAGGAAAAGAGACTACCCAGTAAAACAACTTGAGGATGATGCCATCGCAACGAAAGCACAATGCCACGTATACTCGACCATCAGCCAGACAGCTATGACAATAGTATTTATTATTTATACAGACGGAACCAACGCACTACGTGAAAAGACTGAACACTCCGTGGAATGGTCATAACACCAAACTAATAATAATGACACTTACAAAAATATTTTTCCGACAAGAAAGGTTAATATAACATTGTCAGGGCTTGTGGTAGTAATTAGACTTTGACTTCCATCTTCAAATATATTTCTAGTTCAGTTGTTATCCATTTAGCCAAAAACGTATCGCTATCTCGTGGAAATCACGATTAAAAATCTTTCCATACTTCACACATGTGATGTGTGAGAAGGACATACTTCTGTTCTTCATTGTACTAATAAAAATAGAAGGATAAAGCCGTAGTTGAACTTATTTTATCTAAATGATTTTTTTTTATTGTCTTTAATTTTATTGACTAAATGTAGATCTTTGTAGTATGCTCACTTTCATTTTAACGAAAGGTGACCCATAATATGCGAACTGTCACTTGTAACGTGCATACATGTTACTGCTCCCATCAATAATTTCCCATTTTCAACATTTCGCAAAATCGTTATATACATCTGACAATTTTTTTTTCTATTTTCCATGGAACACAGAATCTTTATTAATTAATTTCATCATATAACCACCCTCTGTCTTGAAACGCTTCAGTTGCAGTGTATCAATTTGGTATATCGTTTTATACCTGAGCTAAATGATATATACTTTTATTCAAATGTATGATCCTATATGGAGAGTTTATTACTTGAATTTATTACCTGATTTGCGTTAAAATCCCAAAAGCCTTTCATATCTCAGTTTCCAGTACGCCCAGACATAAAGCATTCCAAACTTTTAACGTTACCTGCAAGGTAAAAAGAAAGAAAACCATTAGCAATATATGTATTTTTTGAAATTTCCTATATAACATATCAACTATTAACATGATAAAAAAAGCAATAGATAAAACTGGATTCTTAAATGAAATTCACATAAGGTTCTCTAAAAAATACGTTATTTATTATAATAGTATGGTGTTATTCTATTAAAAAGTAAACATAGATTTAAAAGCTAGGAGTTAAAAAAACGTAATTATGAATGGATTATTCCACAGACAAACAATCTCTTCTGTAGCTTTTAGCAGATTTCCCTTAAGGGCTATTGAGGTTGTACTCATGATGCGATTTTCGAAATTTTTCTTCAAATGTCCATCGATCCTACACAGGAGATGACGAAAATGAGGTCCGTTCAAAGTTGTATATATATATATATATATATATATATATATATATATATATAGTTATATATATATATATATATATATAAATATTTGTCTGTTACCGCTCTAGCGGTCGCAATTTTTGTTTGATCGTTACCAAACTCAATATTTAGTCGTTTTATGTAAAAAGAAAGATCAAGTTCGTTAACGGCTTAAATCGGACCAGTGGGAGGGGGGTTTAGAGGGGAGGATTTTCGAAAATTCGAAATATCTCCGTTACTATACGTCGGATCGAAAAATTGTACAGAATCAATCTTATTGCAAATGAAATTTACTATAAATATTGTTATATACATTTATTCCCTATCTTGAATATTAACCGAGATATTTGAATTTTTATGAAATTTGGGCCGATAACGGATTTTTGAATTTCCCGCGAAAAGCTAGTTCGGCCCCTTGCCGTAACTGTTCGGCTCTCCTATGGAGATTTCTCTATTGTATAACTTCACGTGGGAAATCTGCTTAGTTTACGCAGCCCCTGCGTGACGAACTTTTTATTATATCTTACTCCCTGAAAACCAGTGGCACCATATATCTTGCTAATATCTACTTAAACACAGTTCACTATTCCAATCGTATCGTTTTAAAAATACTCAGTTTTGGCTAACGAAAAATTATGTAGCCATCATATAATTGGTGGTGGTTTGAACTTGTCTCCAATATAAGAAAGACAATTAATTGTCTGGAAATGTTACGGTGGGCGACGTAAGAAATACAAAACCAATAAATCAATGCTAATGTAGAATTTGCTGATTGATAATAGCTTTATATTCATCAATGTTTGCGATTTGTAACCAATTCAGAAGTAAATACAAGACTTTCTTTTTAGGCTGCTCGGTATATTTTCTTCGAATTTATTCAGTTTAAGGCGAATATATTTTTTATAGTAATTAGCTAATTTTTTTGCGCCATTAAAAACGCCAATAAAGAGTAATATATGTTGAGAATTTCATTATGGTGGAGGATTTTTGATAGATTTATTGAACGAGTGGGCCTTTCCGAATTCTCTGAGTGGGCCTCAATCTCTGCAGATATCAACATATATTCCCACTTTATAAAGTCATATGTTATTTTCGCTAACGATGACAATGTAGACTCATTATGCATTTATTTCTGTCGGAACGGATGGAGTATTTACCGTCAATAAATAACTTTAAGTTCCATTATATTGCCAAAGATTGTATTGCATTTGCGGGGAAACCCTTATGTATTAAATGCTAAATGTAAATGTATTATCCTACTCATGTTAAGGACGGAATATATAACACGTAAATAATTAATAATTTAATTATGTTATATTACAGAGGAAAATTGATTGAATTTGGGGAAAACTTAATCTCAGGTCAAGGGCCACGTGGCGGCCCCGTTAATTAAGCAGATTTCCCAAGTTCGTCACGTATTTGCATTTATTTCAAAACTTGAACGTTCAATGACAACAATATTTATAATAAATGAAGTGCTTCATAATATAACATATTATTGTTAATATGACATGAGTAGGAGTGGGGGTTTACTGAAGGCCGAAAACTTAAAAATGCAAATATCTCAGTTAATAATCAAGATAGTGAAAAAAACGTAAATAACAATATTTATAGGACATTACATTTCCAATAAGATTGATACTATACAATTTTTCGATCCGATGCATAATAAAGAAGATTTTAAATATGTTCAAATTCCCCCCTTTTGTACATCTCCCGCACAGGTCGGATGTCAGCCATTAAAAAAAAAATCCTGATCTTTAGTTTTACACAAAACGTTTAAATATTAAGTTTGGTAACGACCAAACAGAAATTGCGACCTCTAGAGCGTTAAAAGACAAATATAAATACAGTTTTGAACGGCCCTCATTTTCGTCATCTCTAGTTGGGATCGATGGACATTTGAGGTAATTTTTCGAATATCGCATCATGAGTCCAACCTCAATAGCTGCTTTCTCTTAAGGGAAATCTGCTAAAATATCACGAACACGTGAACCAGGCTATAAGACAAACTCCAAATGCCCAAATATTTCAAGAGTATACAAATAATGTTAATTTTCACACAATTAATTTTCTTTTACTTCTTTTTTTTAGAAATAGCATTGTTTCTCACAATGATATTTATTATTACAAGTGATTTACTACCAACCACAATTTCATTTCAATGTGAGAAACTTAACGTTACGCAGATGCACAGGTAAGAATTATTTTTAGTACTTATCAAAACTGCAATAAGTCCATTGCATTTCAAAACTTTCTAAATCCTATATTTAGCTTTTTGGTAAAGGCCTCCGCTGTCAAATACTTTATTGGCAGAACGATATGGTTCAAGATGGCATACAAGGTCAGATACGCAAGTTAATTGGTAATAGCTAAGTTGTGAGTACGATTTTTATTTCGGAAAAGTGATTGTTCGCTTGCATATCAATGAAACTTTTCTGTCATATTGTTTCTATTTTTTTATTTACATTTTGTAGATTTAGTTAAAGCGATCACTAGTCAGTTCTGTAATAACTCTGAAATGAATCCTCACGATTGCTCTCACAGATGACATGTATAATGTTTAAAGTAATTAAGAAACCTTACACGCCTAATTAGTCATTATAATATATTTAAAAAAAAACATCATATGTATAATAAAAAAGAAAAACAAGTACTTCGTAATCACGCCAGGTATTATTTTCATAATTTTTCTTTGTTGCGATCTGCGGTTTGCGGCTGTCACAACCAATCCGAATATATTTACGTAACACATATAATGATCGGCTTCCGACTGCCGAGTTATACACTTCCTCAACCTTTTATCTTCGTACGCAGCACTCGCAGTTCAAGGATTGTATATAAAAAATAAATAAACATCCACTATACGCAACTAAGGAATTCTGTGGGTTTTAATAGGTTATCACCATTTAGCCTTTAGGGAAGTCATGGCGCAAAATTGTCACTGATATACCTAGTAGGTGACAAAAATAGGGGTCGTTAAAAAATTATTTATATATATACTCACACACACACACACACACACACACACATATATATATATATATATATATATATATATATATATATATATATATATATACACTTGTCTGATACCTCTCAAATTTTTATTTGATTGTTATTAATCTCGATATATAAACTTTCATGCGAAACTAAAGTTAAGATCGTTAATGGTTAAAAAATGGATATATTCATTACTTTCATTAGGTCGTAAAATATTATAGAACCAATATTATTAAATTATTGTTGGTTCTGTAATTTTTTTAACTCAAGTAATAATTGATTTTGTCGTGCTGGTTTCTAGCTTTAAGTAAGCCACCCCACTCACCCTACCTTCCATTCATCGATAGTTTTACATAGAAATAGACAGTATATGCTGAAATCAGATCACAAGTGTTATACCAGCTAACTGGAAATCTGCTTAGTTTACGCAACCCTTACGTGATGGACTTTTTTATTCTAGCCTGTGAGTAATTTGGGATTTAAGGAATGAACTTATATATATATATATATATATATATATATATATATGTATATATATATATATATATTTATTTATATATTTATATATTATTATATATTTATTTTTATTTATTAATGTCCACTTTATAGGGCTAATTGGGACGGATTATCTAACATATTGCCACCTATTTCCAGGCAGGCTGAGCCTAATAATCTAAGTAATTAAGTACATTACTAAATAAATCTCTATTACCCACGGGAGAATCGAACTCACGACTGTATGTTTTACCAAGTGAGATTGGGACCAACACCATAAGCTGTCATGTGGGGGCTATGTGGGCCCCAAATATTAATTTGAATATTACTAATTACGATACTTTAATGTTTCTTGAAGAATTTAAAATCAAGTTTTTTTAATTACTGAAATCGGGTCAGGTGGTATGTGGATATAGAAGAGTGGTAAAATGTAAATTCTTGATTGCCGCATTGTTGTTTCTCGATTCAAAAAAGTCATGGAATTTAAGCTGGGCATTGTTACATTAAGAGAAGAAAACCAGGGAGTAAACGTTTAACATCGTAGTGCTAGAAATAGCTAGATAAGTCTGGAAGGTACAAAGAACTTGTTGAAGTCCATCTCCTGCAAACAGAGAAACTTGAATCTCTCAAGTAAATTAGTTGTATCGTCACTAATATTTAGGATTTTAATATTCTAGTACTAGAAATAACTAGAAAAGTCTTGAAGCTAGAAAGCACTTGGTGAAGTCTACGAGTATCTCCTGCAAACAGAGTAACTGCAATTTCTCAAGTAAATTAGTTTGTCGTGTGTTGGGCTAATGTTTTGAAGTTGAAGTAAAGAATAATGTTAAGGAAAAGTTAAAGGTGAACAAAACACACAAAAAATTCATACGAGCTCTTTAAATAAATAGCGGTCCATTGGAGCACTTATCTCGAAATCTCTAAACGCCCGAAGTATTATCGAAACAAATCCACCCGCTTTTTAATAACGCAGCTGTCAGTGGAATTAATGGCCGATAACTGTTAAAGATTGCATATTTGCGAAATTTATTTTTCCCACTGGGCGAGAATGTCATTATGTCAGAGCTGGCTCAGACGAAGGCCTGTACACCCCCAACATTCTTGATGTATGTATATAGGGCAATCTGACCACACAGGCCCCTCAGGACACTCTTGCGAAACACATAACTCACGGGCATAAAAACACACAAACACACACACACACACACACACACACATGCGCACAGACCACCGACACCACCTTCTTATAAATGTCACGTTTAATGGATTCCTATTACCTTCATTAAGAGGCGTATTACTGAGAAGGAATTAATAATACTCCCAACGGACGGAACCTGTATGAGATGGGACTGGAGCGAGTTTAATGCGGTCGTCAACATAGTTGTTATGGAGATAAGGATCTGGGAGCAAACGAGTAGAGATTAATTTGATGAATGTCGAGAGCTAACGCGGGAAATTCGGCCTCCTGAACAAATATCCATCATTTCCTTGACCCTCATAATTCCTGAACTTGGAATACTTATTCCAGATCGGAACAATAAACTTCACCCCTTGCCACTGCCCAAGTATGACTCACAAATTACAGCCGACTATTATTCAATAAATATTTTCCCCTAAATACCATTTTTCTTTACGCTCTTCAGTTATTTGGTGAATTAGCTGTTGTAGGAATCAGCTGTTCTTAATTCAAATTTTTATTAAATTAAATCAGCTGTTTTTAATTCAAATTTGTATTAAATTAAATCAGCTGATTTTAATTCACATTTTTATTAAATTAAATCAGCTGATTTTAATTCACATTTTTATTAAATTAAATCAGCTGATTTTAATTCAAATTTGTATTAAATTAAATCAGCTGTTTTTAATTCAAATTTGTATTAAATTAAATCAGCTGTTTTAAATTCACACTTTTATTAAATTAAATCAGCTGTGTTTTAATTCACATTTTTATTAAATTAAATCAGTTCTTTTTAAGTCACATTTTTATTAAATTAAATCAGCTGTTTTAAATTTGTGTTTTTAAAAAAAATAGGAAAATAAAACAGTTCCGTAATAGAAGCCGACCAAGGAACAACTCTGTAATTCCTAGTTTAATTAGGTACTTGTAAGTGGCTTTACAGTCTTGAACACTCTCAATAAATTTGTTTTCTCGATTTTCATCATAATCGTCGTTTCATTTCAAAATCAGACCTACACTTGTGTAGGTTTCAAAATACACGTAGCCCCAGTATTATTCAACATGAAGAAGATGCATAGGACATCAACTGTAGGCTATTAGTTTATTAACAAAGTTCAGCTCCTCTACGCCTTTCCGGCATTCTGCTCCAGCAAATGTTTGGTAGCTCTTTGGCTAACTTCTTTAATCTACATCCGCGGCAAAGTGCTACTATTGATCTGGCGTGGTCACAGTCCAGGGACTATTTGAAGTTATTAGTTGTACAACATCTTTGATCGGATGCACAATGATAGAAATATTTATGATGTTAAACGTTCCACCTCATTCTCTAAACCTCTCAACTCCGGTTTGAGACATTAACTAACTTTAGACTACGGTTAGATAACGTCTTACGCATTCACGCACGCGCACACATCCGTTTTAAAAAAATGTAGTCAAAATGGTATGAGTTTACCGTAGCACATCGGCCTTAAGGAGAATCTAGGAAAATCAGCCTGCTCTTAACTCAATGGAATGCTCTAGTTCCCAAAATTATAATTTAAACAACACGAAACTCAGACCCCTATAATTCTGGTAACAGAGCCCACCAGTCAACACTTATACATACCGAGGAGATGAAGAAGCGGGGTACACTTTGGCTATAACGGTGCTTCGACGTTTAAATTTCGAGTTAGGTAACAATCAAACCAAAACAACAAAACGTTTACATACTCACACACACACACACACAATTTTAAAACGCGCCATGAGGAGAACCTCAAAAGCAGT